>PVKS010002153.1:0-123336 GCA_004027875.1 Aplodontia rufa
TGAAATTTCCTATCATTGCAACATTATCTTCAAATAAAAAGGACACTCCTTCCCTTGTTAATTCAAGACTTGTATTTTGAGTCCTAACTAGGTGTCAGACACTGGTGACATTTTTTTCTCTTCAAGAGCTCTTGGATGGCAAACTAACTAATGATCAGGTGGGCTGTGGACCATGTCATAGAAGCCCGGGTACAACACACAGTGGATGCAGGTTTTGTCTTGTGATTTAGAACAAAGAAGTAGTAATTTTTTCATTTTCTTTTTTCATTCACTTTATTTTATTTTTGTGGTGCCGGAGATCAAACCCCAGGCCTCAAGCATGCTAAGCAGGTGCTGGACCATGAGGTATATCCTCAGCCCCAGCATTAAGATCAGGAAGAGGGAGTGGCTCAGTGTGATCACAGGGTATCTACACGGAGGGAGTGGCCAGCAGATTCTGAGGAACCTCATCCTCTCTGGTGCATCACAGAGGCAGAGATGGATTTAAATTCTCTTCCTCTCACCACATCCCAAAGACATTTACCTATCCAGGCCTAGAACAGCCAGATCATCATAGGGAAGGGGAAAGAGCACTGGGCTATAAGCCAGTGGAGAGTTTGGTTTGGGTAAACCAGGCCATTGTAGATGCCCCATCCCCTTTTCAATGAGTGTGGACCTCCTGCGAGATGTTATTTTATAAGTAATCCACCAAAAAAAGTTTCAAAGTTAGACATGGTCTATAGATTTTTAATCTACATTTAGAAAAATGTTCCTAAGGGAACATAATTCTTGATGGATTTTTACAAACAAGCACATCCATGTAACCAGCAATGGGAATAAAAAGCCACACAGCAGCCCTATCACACACCCGCTAGAGATCTGCTTATTTTTCCACTTTGTAGAAAAGAAAGCTTTGCAGTGTGCCTACTGTTGTGTAGGTGCGCTTTAGACTGCCGGACTTCACACAGGGGACACCGGCTTCTTTCCTGCAGGTCTCATCAGGGAGGGTCAGTGTGCACTGTACCCCAAGTGAGCACACCAAAGGCTCAAAGCCCAAAATAATCCTCCCTGGATCCCCAGACAGCAAGTGGCACCCACACTTGTAGAAACTTAATTCCAGAGTGCATGTGCTTTCATTTGCACCCGGGGTTGGCATTTTTTTTTTTTTTTTTTTGGCAAAGACCCAGATTATAAATATGAAAAGCTTTGCAGACCTTTTCCCTCCTCCTCCTCCTTTTCCTCCTCTTCCTCGTTCTACTCTTCCTCTTCCTCTTTCTCCTCCTCCTCCTCTTTCTCCTCCTTCTCCTCCTCCTCCTCCTTCATCTTCACCACCCACTTAAAAGTGTAAAACACATTTTTGGCTCACTAGTCATCCAAAACCAGGCCTCAGGTGATATTGGGTCTGCAGTTTGCCAAGCCCATCTGAACCTGTCATGATTTCCAAATGGAGCAACCATTGAAAATTGTCCCTTTCCTCCCTAGCACAGGAAGGAAACTGATTTTTCCAAACTCCAGACAAGCCACTCATTGAAAGATTTTTGGTCCATTTTTGCAAACACATAGAAGTCTTGGTGGGTTCCTGCATGTGCAACTGAGGCCTGTGGCCTGTGCATGGTCACCTTCAGAGAGGACGGTAGGACTGGTGAGGTTTGGCAGGGTTTCTTCTGCTGTCAACATTTCTATACCTTGCTTTTCCATTTACACTTCCAAGAAGCCTCATCTGCTGTGAGCAGGAGAATGTGGTTTCATTCCTGAATACAGCTGTGATTGTCCAGGAGGGAGAATAAGGGGAGGATTCTCTCTTTAGTTAGATTGTTGAGAGAACGGGGACTGGCTGATGGAAACTCATGGCTAAAAACCATTTGCATGACCTCAAGAGGGACCTACCCATGTTTTGAGTCTCAGAAGGCTCCAATGTCACAGTAAAAGCTGAAGTGTAATAGAAGGAGTCCTGAGAATCACGTGGTGGGGACAATTTCATCCTACCTGCGGACAGGAACCAGAGGCAGCCCAGAAGCTTAGAAAGTGTGATGGTTAATCTTATGTGATTCTGATGTATGGTGAGCAGTTGTTTGGTCAAATATCAGACTAGATATTGATGTAAAGGAGTTTGTTGTAGATGTGATTAACATTAAGATAGGAAGATTTCAAATAAAGATTTCATAAATGTGGATGCGCCTTGTCCAATAAGTTGGTGACCTTAAGAGAAAACAATGGAGTCCCCCAGGAAAGAAGGGATTCCGCCTGCACTAACTTTGGATTCAAGATGGTAGCAATAATTCTTTCCTGGCTCTCCAGACTACTGGCCTGCCCTGCCTGTGCCCATTATTGTGTGAGCTAAGTGTTTGAAGCAAACCTTTCTATGTACACCCATTCTAGCGCTCCTGCTTCTCTGGAGAGCCCCTGCTGTTACTCTCCCTCCACTGTCATGGGCCATCAACCCTGGGCCCTCTTCTGCTCTGGATGCTGGCCCCCTTCTACCATGGGAATCCTCTCAGGCTTTGAGGCCTTGTGCAAAACTGCTCTATTTATTTAAGTTGAGGGGCTACACACATTCCAGTCGTCTGAAGGCAGGTAAGGCTCACCAATAGGGTGCTGGAGGTGGTCACGCCCTATGCCCACTTTGAGTCACCTGCTCTTGCTTCACACCACCTTCCTTCCTGCTCTGCACGTTGGACGTCTTACTCTGCGCTACAGCAGGAAGTTAAGGCTGTGTGGTATAATTACACATATATGAATCAACAGGAAATAAAAGTTTTGCAGGAATTAACAGTTTTAACTGATTGCTAAGTGTGCACAGTGACTTTTTCTCTGTATTTTTCATCAAATTTTGCAATATTTCCTAATTTCTGTCTTCCTTCTATAATCAAAAAAAATGCATTTCAAAAATTATATCGCACTCGATGAATTTGGGATTTCAGAATTGGACTGAGTTCAGTTGGAAGGGGTGGGATTTCCGCAGCACCCAGGCAGGAGCTCTTTCTGATTCTTACACTGGCAGTGGGGCCAGCCCAGCAACACTCTGTGTATTCGCTAAAGCTGACCCAGAGCCTGTCTACACCCAGATTCCTTAAAGGCCATGTGGTGAAGGGTCGCAGCCCCCCAGGTAAACAGCTCTGCCATGTCGTCACTGTGAGGGGACATTGTATTCTACGTGATAAAGTATTTTGCCTCATTTATTTTTTTATTTTTCAAGTTGAATTTGCTCACTTGTGGTGCAGCTGGGAGCAGCTCTGATCAGATCACCTAATAACCAGGGATAGTGTTTGGGTAGTATGTTAATTTTCTGATCATGTATCATATCAGCTGTGGCGATAGAGTGAGGCAAGTTGGGACACTGAAAAGCTCCAGATGAAATACTTTCAGAGAGATACTTTCAGAGAGAAGGGACACTACACTCAGCCTGCTCTAGAACAAAGCAGATCACATAAAATTGACTGAGTGTTACATACCCATGGGGCCCAACTGGGGAGGTGCAATGTGCTCTTTTCTTAAGACTTAAACACGATACCATGAAGCCTTCCTAAATCTTTGATTTAGAATTGCGTTTTGATTGGCATAGAGAAAGCACACATGCTCTGTAATCATAGCAGTTGGTGGAAGAAGGAAGATGTGATTCAAGAATCAAGGGGCTGGGGTGGTGGCTCAGTTGGAACAATTGCCTGGTATGCGCGAGGAGCCAGTTTTGAACCCCAACACCACATACAAAATTAAGTGTTGGAGAAACAAAGGCCGAAAAAAAAATGTAACTAATTCTCTCTCCCTCTCTCTTGAAAAAAGAAAAAAGAAAGAAAGAAAGAAAAAGAAAAAGAAAAAAGAATCAATCCAGGGCCACATATCCTGACTCAGCACGACTTCAGTCATGAGTGGAGCCCAGTGATGGTTGCTGAACATTCTGCCCCGCCACTCGCACCGCACGCATATCTGTGTACATTTGTCATGAGGCACACATTCTCTTTTTGAAAGTCACACCCTTTTTGTCAATGTAGGCAAATCAGGATTTGTATAAAAGGTGCATTCTTTTTTCTGTTTTGTTTTTAAGAGAGAAGGACAGTGAGAGAGAAAGAGAGAATCACTTTTGTTTAGTTTTTCGTGTGGTTTTTGTTGTTCCAACACTTTGTTGCATACATGATTCTGGGGTTTGAATCTGAGTCCTCACACATGTCAGGCAAGCACAGTAACCTCCCAACAACCACTCCAGTCCCAAAATATGCATTTTATGGCCATCTGATTTTCTATAAAATGAGGCAAGTTTCCCCCAACTCGATTTGTCATGCCAGATATATATCCCACAGTATAAAAATGTTCATCTTCAAATCTTTATCAAACCAAACACTAAGCAACTATCCAACGCATCCCGATGTATGAGACATTGTGATGGTATCATAGAGAAATTAATGTAATCTGAAGATTTAAAGTTCAAGTCTGCTACTTACCGTGCACATTCAAGCAACTTATGTAAACTCCAAGCAGAACAACATAGTAACGTGTTATAACACAGAAGCACAAACCTTGCTACAGAAGAGGGGGCAGTCTGCTGGGATAACAGATGTGAGCCAGGCTGTCTTGGCAAACCAGGTGAGCATGTGGTCTCCCTGCCTCTGAGACAGTCTCTCTTTTCTTCACCCTCTCCTTCTTTTTCCCCACTCCAAAACAAAAAGTTTGAGGGTCCGTGGAGAAAGTACTCAAGATAAATCACACAACACATACGTGACGCACACATTCTGTGTTCTCCATCACACAATCAGTGTGTTCCTGATTAATAGAAGTTCTCACTTTCTTAGAACAAAAGAAGCCCTTTCATGGATCGGAGTCTGTCTGTATATTTTCTCTCCTTTGAATTCCCTTATGCTTTCCTTATCTAGCAGTCTCATTTATTTTTAAAGACAAACTGGAATCTAAGGTTCTCTCTGACATCTGTGCATTGAAAATCATTTTTCATGTTAAAAACCACCCCCAAAATGTAAGGGCTCATTGGGACTATGGCTCTGTAGGTCTATAGTTTAGGTAGGGTTCAGCTGAGAGCTTCAAAGGACACATGTCCTCTCTTTATTTAGTTTGAGAAACATACATGAAGGTGTATTACAGATGATATAAAGTACCCTTTGAATTAATAAAATGTCTATACGTGTATAAAATCAAGTGTGAAATGAGTACACAGCCATGTACGCACGCACACAATTAAGTGTGAAATGATTGAACAGATATTACTTTGAATTGATACTGAAGGAAATATTTAACTTACATGCAATAAGAATCACAGTTCTAACATTTCCAACAAATGGTGAGAATTCATTATCAGCTCAAACTCCAATCAAAAACACAATCACTGTATAATAATAATGATAAGCATAGCCCTTTGCTTATGCATATGAAAATGTTAATATCAACCATTTGCCCTAAAAATGGCATTTTTTATGGTTCAATTTAATAAGAAGCAGTACAACTGTTTTCCTATTGTAAGTGAGCCTGTAAAAACAAGACTGTTCATTTTAGGCAGCTAAACAAAACAGCTGAGTGAAATAAGAAGACTCATTATAGAGCCTCCTAGCAGACGGTGAGCCTTCTCAGGACCACATTAATAAAGATGTCACTGAATGCAGATTGGTAATATTTAAAGTCCCTAGAATGGATCCTAATGTCCCTTACAGAGCAGTAGCAGTAGCGAATGCAAAGGAATTGGTAGGTGAAAGATGATGTTGATAAAACAAGAAGATGTGGCATGCGACACCTTTCCTGGAACACAGCACTGTCTGCTGAGATCCAGGTGCTACCCTGCTTCTGCGAGGGAGACTTGCTAAGAAAATGATAGGAGGGGGGACTCATTCTGCACAGGGAAGCTCACAATTGAGGCATCTGAACATTGATGGAAAACTGAGCTTACATGCAGGACCTGACTGCAAATTTTATCAACACTGTGATTGTGGCAAAATCTTCCCGGAGGAAGAAATACCTGTGGTTTATGGTAGGATTGAAGTTAGACCAGGAAGAGGAGAGAAGTAAGCCTTGGTTTAGCTCACTGTGGTTTAAATAGAGATGGCATTTTTGGAACGACCAGTGTTTTTTCTCTCTTCTGAATTTTAATAATGACTGTATTCACTGTTTCCTATATGCTGGTCAATTTACTATATGTTTTGTATGTATTACGTGGTTTAATTAGCCTCCAGTTCCACTGGAGAGTAGGTACTGCTATCTCCACTGAACAGATACAGAGAAAACCAAAGCTTGAAATCCTTGAGTGGCTTCTCAAAATCACATGGTAAGAAATTGGCAAGAATTAAGACTTAACCCGGGACATTGCTCTCAGCTGTCATCTTGTCAATTTCTCTTTGAGTCTATCTGACGAATCACCACCTTGTAATAGAAATTTTTGTTTTTTAAGTTTTTGTTTCACTTCCCATACTAGACACCAATTCATCTTTCCATATTAAATAATTCAAAGGCTGTACTTTAAACTTTGTAGATGTTTAAGAAATATTACTGGATGAATCAGTGTTCTAATGTAAGGGTTGGCAAATTATGACCCTGCTAGGGGCCCTGCTAGGGGCACAATTTGAAAACTTGTGTTCCCAAGTCCCATGTGTTAAAGGCTTGGTCCCCAGCCTGTGATGTTATGGGAAAGTAGTGAAACCATTCAGAGGTGGGGCCGATCTGGAATTCTTCCAGTGATTTTGGGGCAGGCCCTGGCAGGGGATGGGACCTGCATCCATTCCTGCTCTCTTCCTTTGCTTCCTGGCCACCACGAGGTAAGCATTCTTTTAATATTGTAATTGTTTTCATTGGCAGGAATTGTGTAGAGATACTTTCTATGCTTCACTTCATTTATTCTTCACAAGATCCAAAGGATATAAAGTATCACTGCTATTTTAGGGATGCGGTCTTGCCACAGGTCTAAAACTGAACTGAAGCCTCTAAAATAAACCAACCCTTCCCTCTTTACCAGTTCATTATCTCAAGCACTTTGTTATAGTAACAAAATGCTAAATAACACAGAAAAGACCAGATTAAAATTGTTGTCTCTTCTTGTGAGTAGTTTAATGAGAGCACAACCTCTCCCACTCACTTACCTACTGTCTTCAGCAATTTTTACTTAATAGCAGAATTTCAGATTTAATCATTGCAAAAGAGAACAAAAGAGACCATATGGTAAAAAAAAAAAAGCCTAAACTATTTTCTGTTTGGTCCTTTGCAGACAAAATTCCTATAACCCTGCTCTAAGGGAAACAAAGGGAAGACAATAAAACTGGCAAAGTAAGTATTTCTCATTCCTTAAATAATTAAAAAAATTTTTTAAATGAGAAATTCTTGTGTCTAATGAGGATAAGCTCATTAACTGATTATTTTATCCATCCATTCTTTTAATATTGTAATTATTTTCATTGGCAGGAATTTGTAGAGATACTTTCTGTGCTTTAGTCCCTTTATTCTTCACAAGAACCAAAGGGTAAAAAGTATCAGTGCTATTTTAGGGACCTAAAAGTTACAGAGTTTAAGTCATTCACTGGCCCAGTGGAGGAATTAGAATTTGAATGTAGCTATCTCAGAGTCTAAACTCTAATTTGTATTTTCCTTTTATAATTTAAATCCATTCTCTTGTGGCAAAAACATACTGATTAATTGCTTATGAACACAGAGTGCCCTTTCTTTTAAAATATCAGCAATCATTTCTCATCATTATCACATAAATGGGAATATCCCATTAATGCTTCAAAAATGTCAAGCCCTATGAGGTCGGATGAGTCATGCTCCCTGCTGCTGGGTGACTTACAGGAAAAGGTGGCGAGGTGCAGCCCATCTGCATCAGTAGGTCTCTCTTCTCTGCACTCCCGCATGTTTTGTAACCTTAGTGCCACCGAATCTTAGGGCTGGGCAGCGACTTAACCCCTGAGATGAGGTTTGAGTGTGTCCTTAGCATCTCAGGGAAGCTAGTGTCTGGGCTCACATTAATGGTGCGTTTAGTCTGGTCCAGATTCTGTGATAGACATTTTATATGCTTCACCTCATTTAATCTTCACAGCACCTCTGAGAGATAGGTACTAATTTCACAAGATAAGGAAACTCAGCATCAGTAAGATAGAGTCATTTTCCCAAGGTCACATAACTGGTAAGTGGTCAAATTAAGAACCACACTGTCCAACACTAAAACCTGCCCTGCCTCTTTATCACAACCCATCAGCAGCCCCATGCCACTGAGAGGTTGAGGACAGCCCCGCATAGCTTTTTGTAAACTCTGAAAGACAGTGAAATCATAGGTGTGGCTGTTGTTAAGCTTTCCTGGCGGGTGATAGTAAATATATTTTCTATAATTACACTCAACTAGGCACTTGGGAAATATCAACAACATAAAAGACATAAATGAATTTAAAATCTCTTGGCCATCAGTTTATTACAAATGACTGGTTAACTATGCCTTTCTGGCCAGATGTTTAAGAGAAAAATCATTTTATCCATGACTTTCAACAAAACCAATTCCCCATAGAGCAAGAACATTAATACTTTATAGACCGCTGCTGGTAACCACCCCTGCATCCTGTACCCATTTTACATACCCTCATGTGGGTAGGGAAATGTCATAGAATTGATACCACATTTTATTTTATTTATTTTACTTTTTCTTAAAGAGAGAAGGACTGAGAGAGAGAGAGGGTAAGGGACAGAGAGGATCTTTTTATTGAGTTTTTCACATGGCTTTCATTGCTTTGACGCTTAGCTGTATATGTGGGTGCTGAGGTCTGAACCTGTGTACTTGTGCATGCCGGGGAAGCTCAATAACCACATTTTAATTAAGCATGTCCTCAAAATGCGCTGACCCACTCACCTTCCACGCATGTCACACACCACACAGCACACATGTACTACACAAACACACTGTGGGTCAGTCACTCTGACATTAGTCCTTTCTCCCTGATGGGGCCTGTGCAGCACCGAATAAGACATCATCTCACACCTTGCAGCATGGTGGGTTTAAGGAAGTAAGTGAGCAAGCATATAAGAAAAATTAGCCTAGGCAAGAAGTAATGAGCAATGAAGGCGACCCCTGCATAGCTACTTTCCACAGTCAGTGTGTTCAGCGTCACTTGTCCATTTATTCCCTACGACAGCTTTGTGAAATAACACTTCCATTGTCCCTCATTTCAGATGAGAAAACTGAGCTCTAGGATTAACTACTGCAAGATTACCGTGAACCAAGATCTAGATTCCTTCCCTTGCCAGCTCAGTGCACTAACTCAGGGCTCTCTTGAGGTCCCTTGGAGAAATAATGCCTCTACAGAAAATGCTTGTGTGGACTAGATACAGTGAATTTAAGTCATAGCAATGGGCAAGCATCTATTATGATAATCCCACGACGATACTTATGTATGGGTATATTTCACTTTAATTGTTGAGCAAACCCTGGGTTGGTGTTTTCTATTGGATGTGGTCATCCAAGGAGCTGATTTTATAGCCTTAAGTATTCATTGAGTCAAAAATTATTATGGCTGCATTTTTTGCAAAGGCTGAATAATTTTATTGCCCTCAATGAGATTGGAGCTGAGGAAGCTGAGGCAATGATGAAAATAATTAAATCATGTGCTTCAGGGCACAAAGCAATCAAATGCAGATGAAGAGAGAAATTTTGCATTCCTTTCTGATCCCTTTGACCTCCTTTGCCACCCGCTGCTTCCCTCCAGAACCTGATGTAACTAACCACTGGCAGAGAACTCAGAGCCATGTTGCCTTTCACTAACGACTTAACAGGGTCAAGTCCAAGCAGCCAGAGGATGAGGTTCTGCCAGAACCCAGCTTTATTTCTTTGGCTCCCCTCCTCCTCTAGCTGGCTGTGTGAGGACTTCTAGTGGCATTATTTATTATAATTAATTGTTTCACTTCACTGATCAAAAGCTGCTTCCAAATCAGATCCAAGGACGAGCACAGTCCCTGAATTCATGGATCTTGACATTACAAGCCCCATAAACCATCAATGAGAAGCACTGGACTTCTGCAGAAATGCCGTGGGCACTTTCACAGCCAGAATCTGCTCTCTGTGCTGTCCGGCTAGGCCTACCCCTAGGAGCCTTGGATGTCTTCTGCAGCCCTGGAACTCTCAAATCCAACAGTGCTAGTCTGCCTTAAGCCATGGCTGTCTCAGTAAACAGTCTTTCAGACAAGGTTCTCCGGAACTGCAGCATATGCCTCATTGCTTGTTTCTAGAGAATGAAAAAGAATCAACTGAATTCCCCCTGGGACATCAAACAAACCTCACTATTACAACGTTAGGTTACAGGAAAGCCTTAGGAACCCCAACATGGTACTTGGTGTCTTCATAATTTAGAGATTGCAATGTGTTTAGTCTCTTCCCTCCCCTACTCTTACAAAAATAACGAGAAAAATAACAATCACCATTGGGGAGGCCACTATGCTCTGCAGAAGAGAATTTTACTCTATCATTCACAAAAATCATCCCCAGGACACACTTGCTGGCTTTACTTTCATCAGTGAGGGCTCAATGTGTGGACCATTAGTATTTTGAAGGCAATTTCTCAGTCTCCTAGCTGTTTCCTTTACCGGCACAGATGCACAGCTCCTCCCAAATCCAATATTCAGTAAACGTTAGCTGTTGGATTTAATGACTGCCAAATGACTTTTGTGGTCCCCCTCCCTTTTTTTTCACAATGCATTTTTTATTTTTTATTTATTTTTTTATTAGATGAATATGGAGTTACAATTGAGGGGAAAACATTGTCAAACAATCAAGAAAAATTGTATATATACTTAGTTATCCAAGGCTGATGCCATGTCATGGATGCCCCGCTTGGGTTCCCCATATTGCTGTTTCCCCCAGAAGAACCCCCTGAGTTAAATGGATATCTCTTGGAGGTCAGAGATCTCCTTCTGAGATGATTCCTCCATATTCCCACCCTCCAGTCTCCTAGATATTCTTCCTAGGCCCTCCCCCCACCCTGTCTCCCACCCTACTCCTCCAGGTATCCTAGGGAGTCATCCCCTTATTGCATTAAGAATCATACAATTTGAGGTTATTATTAGCTTAACCATCTAACACACTGCTTCCTGATGTATTCTAGCTTCCACAGATGAGAGAAACCATTTGGTCCTTGAGTCTCTGAGATTGGGATACTTCACTTAGCATAATTCTTTCCATCTCCATCCATTTGATTTCAAAAGCCATAATATTGTCTTCTCTAATGGCCGAGTAGTATTCCATTGTATTGTGGTCCCCTTTGCCTCATGCTCCTAAGTGTTTATTCTCCTGATATTTCGCTGCTGGGCAGCATTCCAGCTAATTTGATTGCGTGTCCCCTCCACTGGGCTGAATAGCAGACAGGTGTGGAGGTGTGCTGAGGAGGTGGGGAGGATCAGCAGAGGTGATGTGTCAAGGACACTGGGCTGGTGAAAGCCGCACTGCTCACATGGGCTTTCCATCAAGGAACTTCTGCAGCCTCTGGGCCACTCCCTTAGTAACCTTGACTTAGCATCCCCTGGGATCATTTGGATGGTGCATGGCCCTGAGGCCGGCACACCCTTCCTTCTTCCCTCCGGAGGTGGTTCATGGGGGGAGGTCTGTGCAACCCTAACGCACATGCAGTCACATGCCACGTCTCTTCTCACGTTCTAGGTTCTCATCATACAGGCCTCTTACCATTCTCCAAGATAAGTGCCACAGCATTTTCTCCCTGGCATCTCCTTCCCGTGTCTTGATTCAGACTTGCTCTTGCCTCTCTGCCCGGTCTATCTCAATCTGGTTTTCTTGGCGTTTAAATCTCCGAATGAGGCTTCAGCGAAATCTTTCCCGTCCACTGCACCCCACCATCAGGAAAGTTCAGTTTCCTCCTGGCAGCTTCACTCTGCATTGAAGCATTGACCACAAACAAAATTAAATGCTGGATTAGTGGTTGGTTGATTAAACTTTGTCTTTCTAGAAACTACAAAAGCCTTTAATTGAGCTAATATTCTCATTCCACCCCAGATTCCTATATCTTGCACCCTGTGTGAGCCCAATAATCACGTATGGGGACTGACTGCTATTTGGCCTTGAGCTCAAGGTTACTTTTCATTTTTGAGCTCCTTGCTCATCATTACCACCCATGTCTCCGTGCATTGGTTCAAATGCCCTCTAAGAGTATGTGTCAGAGCCTAATCTCCAGTATGATGGTATAGAGAGGATTAAGAGGAGGGCCCCTCAGGGAATTGATTAAGCTATGAGGACTCAGCCCTCATCAGTGGCTTAGCACCTTACCCAAGGGCTGGAAGGAACTAGTCTAGGACCATTCCCCTCTTGTCTCTTCTGCTGTGGGAGGACACTGCCTTTATTCCCTCTTGATGACGCAGCAGAAAGATACCATCTTAGAAGCACCCACTGGCCCTTCACTAGACTTTGGACCTGTTGGTGCCTTGATCATGAACTTCCAGCCACTAGAATTATAAGAAATAAATATTTGTTCTTTACAAATTGCCCAACTCCTGGTATCTTTTATTGCAGCATAAAGAAACTAAAATTCCTCTCAACTGCAACAAAAGAGATATCATCTAAACCAGTGATTTATTCAACCCTCCTCCAGCTGCAAACCATTTTTTTAAAAAATTGTGATTTATGACAATGTAATTTTCCAATTCACATACCTCTTCTTTGTTCAGAGTGACATGTTTCTCTCCCTTTACCATCTTTCATCAGTATATAGAATTTCTGTTCCCTCCAATATATCCTCACTCTGCTAAGGTCAAATGTGGAATACAGCATAGTTCTGATCCAAACCTGCTCAACAGCATAGCTCCCTCCACCTTCATTTGAGATTCTCGTTTGAAAACTCATTAGACATGATCAAAAGGTGACAAAATATGAGTGAATTGGATGAATTCCCACATCTTTTGGTTACTACAATTTTAATGTCCTATTCTTTGGCCTTGATTTGGAGAGATTAAATTTAAGAAACAAATAGCAAAAGGGTAAATTTGCAAAAGAAAAACTTTCCCTTTCTTTTAACTTTAGACCAAGTTATTCCTTTTGTCCTTTTCCAGAATTGCAAAGCTTTTCAAGGTACACTTCACCTATTTTACTTTGTTGTTAAAAGAAACGTGAGTGGACGTTGCACTTCCCTTTGGTCTTGCTGCTTCGTACATCGCTATCTCTTTGTTTCCTATGCAAGGTGAGAGACGCTAAGTGGCTAACTGGATGAGTCTTAGGTGATATGCATCTGTGTACTCATCTTGTATGCACCTGTTCATTCCAACACCTTATTGCACTTATTGAATATTATTTTCTTTTTGTTTCTGAATCCCAACCCTTGTAAAAAGATTTATAAATGAAATTTCCCTGATGTAAATATTGTGACATTTTGTTATGAAAAAGGTCACTCTTCAATAGACAACACCCTGCCATGTGTGACTCTATGCCAAGTCTCTACTAAATTATCTTTAAAAAATAAACCCTTTCTTGTTATCATAATGTTTAAATTTTTATCATCCTTCCCAACTTCTCTCCCACTCTTCTGCTTTGAGTTTTTCCATATGTATGCATGGTACAACACATGAATGAAAGAGATCTGAAACTTTATAAAGGCATGGCCTCTCAACTCAGCAAGACAGCTCAGTGCAGGCGCTAATGGCTGTTTGAAAGCAGACATCATGAATCTGTGAGAAATAGGAAGCAAGACAATGCCTATGAAAGAGGGGCTTTCTCTCTACATGGTTCCACTAAATGTGCACCTTGCAACCCGGCACCATAACTGCAGAGACAGCATTTATCATCTATGGATACCAAAAAATAGCTCCAGGACTGTTTATGTTCCTCATCTCTCTCTGAGCCTCCATATTGTTTATCAAAAAGCATGGGGACAAGAGACTTCAAAGGAAATTCCTTCCTCAGATCAGCTCAGTAGGCAGCTGAGAGGGACAAGAAACAGGATCCTGATTAGTATTTATTGAGTGCCAAGTGTTTCCTCAACATCAAACAATACGCAGGGAAAGACATGGTCTATGCCCCATGGGGTTACCTTCTAAATAGGACCGATGAGGTGAGGCATAATGGGCTGAATTCTTACCCTGTGTTGATGGCTTCTCTATGGGAACCAAAATCATCCTCTGTGGAGACTGGGAGACTGGTGCTATTCACCAAACCTTAACAAGTGCGTTATGTCCTTTGAGAGCCTGGCACCACCAGTCCCTGTGAAGAGGGAGGTCTCTGTGCCGGTCACAGAGCCTCGCGTTCAGACTCCCTCCTCAGACAAGGTCTCCATGGCCTCAGCATCGGGAGGAAGTCAATAGAGTCTTTGTGAATGACCCAGGAGAGTCACAAGGACCCTTAGCCAGGAGACAAAATCTCAGCCTAATACTTGCAGAAATGCTCTCCGGCTGCCATTTTTAGTGTAGCATCTCAAAGTTCCAACTGCCCAATGAAGGCTGTGGACACAGGCTTGCTGCTGTTCTCCCAGTGAGCAGACAAGGCCCTGTGGCAAGCCTCCCACACTCTCACTCTGCACATCCTAACCAACCTCTTTCTCCAGTCTAGGGAGACCTATTCCTTCTTCTTCTCATGACAATATATTTCTCCTTTTGTATGTGTGTCTTGAGGAAAGAAAAGAAAAATTAACCCAGGTCGGGTAAGGTCTAGTGCACCATCTCACAACCTACTTTTATAATTTTAGTCTTCAGCCCCAAATCCTAGTCTATTCCAGGTTTTTTTTTTTTTTTTTTTTTTTTTTTACTTTCCAATTTGTAAGAAAATCATATCCACATTCACAACTGACACATGTGTAAATATGGTACAATCTGCTCTAAGGCCTAATGGTTGAATCTAGAAGCTATATTATTTCTTGAACACTCCTAACAGGTACAGATATAGTTAAGAAAAGGTTGTTTGTTTATGGTTGTTTATTTCCAACTATTTCTAAAATTTATGCTGCTTATTTTCTGTGGCTTTTATTCATCTCTAAAATCAACCAGGTGGAAGGGAGACCTATGTGTTAGTTCAGGTCAGAGGGAGGCAAACTCCATGCTACTCCAAGCCTAGAAATCCTAGAGCAACTGGAGTTGCTTGAGCATGGGTCACTTAGTTGCCATAGCCACCAGAAAGGTGGCCAGCAAATCTCTCTTGTGTCATTACAATAAGCTATATGTCTGACTAATTAATATGTTGAACTGGATAGAATTTTAAACAAACAGCTCATGTAATTAGCATATAACATAAAATTGAAGGGATTTATTAAATCACTCAAGAATATATACAGAGAACCAAATACTTTCCATGCACAGTGCCAGATTCCAAGTGATCCACTGGAGAGCAATAATCAGCTATTTTCCTGTTCATCTAGGAGTGTGCATTCTAGAGGGACAGGGGAAGATAAAATGTATCATATAATGAGACCTACAATTGCAATTCTATTAGGTTATATGGATGAGAGGCAAACAGTATTGGAAACAACAAATAATTGGACCTTCCGAGGATTTCTTGGAGAACTTCCCTGGGAAGATGAAGTCTGAGACCATTTCTGAGGGCAGATGGCATTAGCTAGGCAAAGAGGAGAGGGCGAAGCCAGCCATGTAAAGAAACATGGTGTCAGGAGCAGAAGTCTCCTGCTTAGAAAAGCAGGAAGGAAGGACTGTTAGCTTTTCTGACTTCCATGTCTGGATCCTCCTGTGTCCTTTCTGCTTTGACTGTTCTGTTTCTTGCTTTGATGGACTCCAGTTCTGTATTTGAGGTCTCTATTTTGCATTAAAATACAACATGATTCATCTGGTATGTTCCTCAAGCACAAGACCTACGTGTTGTTCTTTGAAGACGCCACAGTACCTAGGAATAGTGCTTAAACAGCATTACCAGGTGGAACAAAGGGAAGAAAGCAAAAAGAAAATGACATTTGAAAGTACATTTAAACACAAATACATTTTTATGTTTCCGGCAAATGAGATGGAGCAGATGTGTCATGAAGAATCCTCACATGATAATGTCACCCTGTATTCAAGTGGAAGAAACAAGTAACCAAAACAAAGTACCAAAAATATCCAAGAAGCAAAACAAGAGCAGTACAGGAAGGATGGAACTGCACATGCCCAGGAGATACAGGCTGATCCCAGAGACCTAAAGCCAAGGGGTTGGACATGAGGTAGGAGGATATGGGCCTGGGCAAGGTGAAGGCTTAGAATTAAGATGTCCTTCTCAAGTCTGGAAGCTCTTCTAAGTGTCCTTCTAATTAAGAAGGATGACAAAAAACATTTGCTTATTTTGACTCTGACAATGGTAGGAAAATCACTAAGCACGGATCTGCCCTGCACTGTTTGGTTCAGACAACCCAAACCAAAACACTACTTCATGAAGTCCCAGAAGAGTGACACCTAGGCTTGCTCAGCAACGTGAAATGTGTATTCTCTATGAAGCAGTTTGTCATGAACCGACACAAAGACTTTGCAGATTAAATTCACATGAATATAAATTTCCGACCTAAAATTTAACAATTCATGAAAAAAAAAGATACCCTGAGTAGAAAAACGCATCATGAAAATAGACCCCTGGAATTCCAAATAACTCCCAGATCCAGAGCATCAAGTGACTGCGCCTGAAATGTTCAAAGAAATCACAAATGGAATTGAAAATATGAATAAGAAACATGAGTCTACAAAAATATAGCTAGTGGATTTTTTAAAAAGTAACTTTTCAAGAACTTAAAATTTCTACCACTATGGTTAAAACCTTAACACACACAGAGATTGAATAAAACCTTTGATACAGCTGAAGAAATACTGAATTTAAAGGCACATCTAATGAAAATATGCAGAGTGCAATGGGAAAGGGAAAAAAAAGTGAAATATGTGAAAGAGAGACAAAGAAGCGTGGAAGAAAGAGTTTAAAACTCTAACATGAATCCAATTAGAATTCCAGAACAGAAGAGAAAGGGTGGAAGAGGGCTCATAATTTATTCTCGGGTCAGAAATGAGAAATGTAGAGAATGCATGATGTTATAAATACTCAGAAAAAGGATTCACGAAAAAACACCCAACAAGAAAAATAGAAACCTTCTCCCACACATATCTTAGCAGATTTTCAGAATGCCATTGAAATGAAATGAAATAATTTTAAAAGCAACAAGAAAGATTTGTTTTTTAAGAAAGAAGGACAGTGAGAGAAAGAGAGAGAGAGAGAGAGAATCAATTTTTATTGAGTTTTTCACATGGCTTTCATTGCTCTGACACTTCGTTGTTTATGTGGGTGCTGGGGTTTGAACCTGTGTGCTTCCACATGCTGGGCAAGCACCGTAACCTCTGAGCCACCACTGAAGCCTAGATCTATCACTTTTTGCTTCATGGATTTTAAAGTACATACATATTTAGATAAATACACATTTAGGATTAAATCTTTGCTAGAATTTCACTATATTTTTACTTTTTTTCTTTTACTATTTAGCTAGTAAACTAATTTTGGATTAGTTTAACTGCTTTCTCTGGGGACACAAATTTTAAGTTTACTTAGAATTAATGTTATACTACTTTGTGTGAAACACTAAAATATAGCAAAATAATTCCATTTAGATACCACTTAATTCATACTATTTTGGCTATATTTCATTATTTTACATATTTTATAAACCCAATGCAATATTGTTATTTTTCCTTAAAAAGTCAAATTCCTTTTAAAGAAGTTGAGAACCAAAATATATCTGTGCTTGGGGGGCTAGTGACATAGTTCTGTGTAGAGTGCTCACCTGCATGTGCTTGCCAGGACACACACACACACACACACACACACATTTAGATTCTTATCCTAAATATTTATGAATCCTGGTTTCCTTCATTCCTCCCTATAGATGCAGAATCTTCTGGAAGCATTTCCCTTCAGAATGAAGTACTTCCTCATAGAGCCCATCTGTTCATAATGAATGCTTACTCCTTTTTCATTAGATCAGAAGTGATCAGAAATAACGATTTCATAACAAACCTTTTAAGACTGCTTAACAATTTAAATCAAATGCACATAAATCTTGAATATGTGTGACAGCTTACTTTAATGACGGGTGACTCTTTTAGTCAACACTCTATCCCTAAAATATGGCTCCATCCCTGCAGTTCTGCCTCTTTGGGAATGTCCTAACAGCAGAATCATAAAGTACGTAGCCTTCTGAATCTACCTTCCTTCACCTCCATAAAGCTGCGGAGCACTTGAGTTATCGCAGCCGTAAATAATCCTTTCCTTCTCATTGCTGAGTCACGTTCCAGGGAAGTGAACACACACAGTGGGTTTCGACATTCACCAGTGGATAGACATTTGGCTGTTTCTGGGTTTTGGTAATTATGAATAAAGTTTCTATAAAAATTTGCATATATGTTTTGGTGCACTCCTGTCTTAATTTCTCCTTAGTAGATACCCAGGAGAATAATTGCTGGCACATAGTAGTGATTCAACTTCATAGGAAACTGACAAATTACCTTCCTAAACGCCTACATCATGTTGCCTTCTCACAGCTTTGTGCGTGGTTACCAGTTGCTCTGCACCCTTGGCCTTACTTGATATTGTCAGCTTTTGGTTTTTGTTTTGTTTAGCTATTCAAACAAGAATGACTGCTGTGATTTCTTTTACCAAGGTTTCAATGCTCGAGCATATGAATATTTTAGATATTTGTTAGATTTATCTCAAATTATTTCATGTTTCCAGGTGTTGATATAAACAATAATGTTTTCATTTCAATTTCCAGTCATTAAGTGTAAATTAAACAAGATAATTATTATCAATTTCAAAAAGTGAACACAGACCACTTAAATAATTTTTTTGCGAGGAGGTCATGTTTCCAATTTCTTAGAAGTTAGGAGTGACCAGAAAATGAAGAAGATGGGTAAAAATAGGTTAAACACCAGTATGAATGTGTTAATCAGTTTTCTGTAAATATTTCAGAATAAGCTTTAAAAAAGGAAAAGTTTATTTTGATGGTTGCAGAGAATTCAGACCCATTGGTCCGTTGGCTTTGGTCTGATGACACAGTCTTAGGAGAGGGAGGCAGCTGCCAACAGGAAGCAGAGATAGACAGCAAGGGGCAGGGGAGAGAGGAGCGAGAGACACTAGCATCCCACAATTCCACAAGGGCATGCCTCCAGTAACCAAAAACTTCCACGGGCCCCCATCTCAAAGGTTTCCACCACTTTCCATTAGTGCTAAACTGAACATCTAATTGTTAACATCTACGCCTTTGGGGACATTTCACATCCAAACTATGGCACTGGAGAGATCAACAAAATCTAGGTTGCAGGGGAAAAAATGGTTTCAATTTCTTCAATAAAACAACAACAGAAAAAGGCACATTGAGGAAAGGGGCTGCAATTATAGAATAAAAGAACCTCAGAGACAAAACAACCCAATGCAATAAGTATCTCCTGCTTGGATCTGATTTTTTTTAAATGCTTCCTTGACAGCTCTAAGGAAATTTGAATATAAATTGTTCATCCTTAAATATAAAGAAATCAGTATTAATTTTTTTAGGTGTGGAAAAAGAATGCTTTCTCAGTTAAAGTGCAAGCTGACATACTTATGAATGAACTATTAGTACCTTCAAGTTGCTTTTAAAAAGTTTTCCAAAGCAACGAAATCCACTTGAAAAACTAAATTAAATTTATTCTGTCTGTCTTTCTCTTTCTCACTGTCCCTCTCTCTTTAAAAAAAAAAAAAAAAAGTTTTCCAAAAAGCAAGCAAGCAAATGGGAGGTGGGTGGAGGTGGTAGATGATAGAAGCGGGTGACATACTGACTGGTTATGAATCTCAGCAATGGGTACAAAGGAATAACAAATATCATTTTGTTCTAGTTTGGGCATTTCCATAATATAATGTTATAAGTTTTCAGGTTCCACACAGCAGAGAAGACAAACAGGGAACAAACTCAGCATCCTCATGAAATGTGCTTCTGGATCTGGGTCTGAGTGTGCCCTGGGGAAGTGGTCACACCTCAGTGTGTGCACGCGTGCACGCTTTGCGCGAGTACTCAGCACTGACCTTATTGCTGCTACTTCACATTTTTTCCTTTTCACTTGCAAATGTTTTTCTTGGGAAATAGTGACCATGTCTCTCTTTAACCAAAGGACACACAGTTCTTCTCTTTCTGCAATCCATTTTGGCATGCAGTTAATTTAATTCTTGGACATTAGGTGCAACCTTAGGAAAAAGAGATAACTGAGGGTTCTGGTTAATGGAGGACTCCTCCGTGTGACCAGAGGATTAGCAACTTTCTATAGGCATAACTTTGAAGAGTTCTATTCAAAAAATGCTTCTTCAAAATGGAGAATCCTCAAAAGACCAGGAATGGAACCACAATATTATCCAGCTATGCCTTTCCTTGGAATTTATCCAAAGGAACACCCATCAGCATGCTATAGTGACCCAGGCACATCAATGGTTATAGCTGCACAATTCACAATAGCCAAATAATGGAACCAGCCAAGGTGCCTGTCAACAGATGAATGAAAAAAGAAAATGTGGTATATATACACAATGGAGTGTTATGCAGCCATAGAAAAAGATGAAATTGTGTCATTTGCAGGTAAATGGATGGAACTGGAAATCATCATGCCAAGTGAAAGAAGCCAGACTCAAAAAATCAAGGGTTGAGTGTTTTCTCTACATAGGAAAGCTAAAGGGAAATGGGGACATGAAAAGTAGGGAGGAGATCCCCATGTAAATAGAAGGGAAATCAGTGAAGGAGGGACGGGAAAAGGGAGCAGTGTAGCATGAAATTGACCAGATCATGCTACATACATTATGAATATGCCACAGAGAATCCCACCTTTATGTATATCAACAAAGCACAAATTCTAAAAAGATGAACAGAAGGAAGACCAGGAGAGTAGTGGAAAGAGAATAGGAGCAGCGAGGAGGGCAGGGAAAGTGGAGGTACTGGAGATCATATTGAAGCAAGTTATATTCTGTGCACATATGATTTGTCAAGAGTGTTGATTTATATATAACTGCAATTCACGAATAAAACATTTAAAAAGTGATTATTAAAGAGACCTAAAATATGGATTTTTGTTCTAAGATCTAGAGTGGGCCAGTCTGCTGCATTCTCTAGAAACTCCCAGTGATTCAAATGCTACTGATCTATGACTTTCAATAGCAAGACTCTATGGAGCCACAGTGAATTCCTATAGGATAAAATATTCTCAATCAAGGTCCACTGGAAAACAAGTTTTCCCCTTAGCTTGAAGATCAAGTCTCTGCAAAGTCACTGCTTGATCTTACACAGACATGGAGTGCTTGAGTCAGAAGGTGGTTTGTCCATGAAATTTAGTGGCCCACAGTCCTCCAATTCTCATCTGTCTCCCACAGTTTCCTTTAGGACTAAACACCATCAGGCTGATTTCTGTTTTATAATTGTAGTTCTGTAAATCTCAGAGATTTCTCTGTTTCCAAATAATGCCTAGTTTGTGTACAAAAACTGAGTAAAATTCAAAAAGACCCAAGACACACATGAGTTATCAAATTTAAAATGGCTAACAAATTGAACCTTAAGACTTTGACATATACATGCTGATAGTTCTCTTACGATGCAATGCAAGCATTTACAATGTCTTAAGATGATGCAATAATAAATCAAAGATGACAGTAAGATTTTTCAAATGACAGTTTTAGATAGTTTTAGATAGAAAGAACAAGAGAATACTGTTCCAAAGTGTTCAAAGCACAATTTCTAAAGTATAGCCCATCAATTAATTCTGGGTATATTTCTCTCTAGATATGTGTGTGTGGATGTGTGTGTGCATGTATTCCTTCTCCCTTTGTGTATGTATGTGTACACATACAGTATGAATTGTTTTTATGTACACTATATGTTCAATACACATAAGAATATGTACATTTAACACAAACCAATTCAGAACTTCTTTTCCAAATCCAGTTCTTCACACATCTTACCTTTTGAATTTTGAGTGCATATGAAAGGAACAAGTTAACTTAACCCATCCCAGCTACTTTGGGTGCACAAGACAAGACAGATGCGTGTGCTATGCACGTTATTGATCTTAGCAGTCACTGTACTTTCACCCCACAGTTGCTCCCCAAAGTCACCCTGTGGGGACTGAAGAGCCATCTGTTTCCCATTTCCTTCTGCTCATAGGATAGTATTCTATTTTGGCTCTCTGTGTGCTGGATCCGACTGATGACATTTGAGGTGGGAGCGACCCATAGTGATGAGGATCACCGAAGACGATGGGCTCGTTAAGCACATCTCATTTTAGACAAACTGCAAGTGGCATTTTGTTTATATGGTTCATTTCGCCAACAAATTAGATTTCAAATTGATTGCTTTCCAAAATGGCTTTGTTCATCAATTCTGAGACCAGGCAATTACAATCAGAATCCTAGTAATTAATGGTCTCCTATATTAGAAATGTTTTTTAAATAGCAGAGCAGTCATGAACTTCAATAGAATGCAAAATGTTCTCCTGACTTTTAGTCTCTCTCAAGCTCTGCACAGTGTTGGAAAGAAAGAAATGTCTTTTCACAAGCTTATTGTGAAGGAAATGATATGACAGCTCAGAACAAAGGTATGTAAGCCTCTTGGTCCCCTTTATTACAGAGTAGCTGAGAGCCAAGCAGAAGACAAGTGAAAAGTTTAATACAGAGAGTGGGTGCCTGGTATCAGGTTATAAATGAATAGCATTTGAGTTTTTATTTTACTCAAAACACAGTTTTTATCACATGCCATTTAAATTTTTTAATGCACAAGGTGCTTCAGTTAGTGATCATTAGCTATTCTTCAATTTCATCTTTAAAATATGATGCTCACATTGCCTCTTTGAAATCAATTATAAATTGGAGAAAGTCAAAAAAGAGAATCAACAGATTTTCTTAAACTTTGGTTGGCTGAAGTTTTCAACTGAAGTGTGTTTTTTTTTTGTTGTTGTTGTTGTTGGTTTGTTTTTTGGTTTTGGGTTTTTTTTTGTCAATAATGGCAGAACAAGTTTGAATGTTGGTAATATTACTATGGGGTTTGAATTTTATCTCTACCACTAAAATCCTTAGATTAAGCTATTGATAAGATCAGAGCACTCATGATCCAATCATTCCATAAATATCCTACCTGTGAACATTGCTACACTGGGGACAAAGTCTTCAGCAAGCCTTTGGGGGACATTGCAGATCCAAACTATAATACCTAGATTATATTCAGCCACTTCTCCAGGAATTGGAAAATTTATTTCACCTCTATAAATTCTAATTTGGCAACCTGTAAAACTCAGATCATTTCTCTCCCAGCTGTGTTAAATTGTTGCATAGACGTCCTCATCACAGAGAAAGTACTCATTTGTGCCCTTTTTTTTTATCCCCACCCCTTACCTAAAAAGAAGAGATGGCTTGCAGAGAAGACAGCAGGGACAAAGGTCAGAGGCCAGAGAACTGGGAAACCCCATGAAGTCTTTTATAAAAAAAAAAAATACAGCAATACAGTATATGCAACCTTAATTAGCACACTGGGAAGGAAAACTATAGAGGAGATCTAATTACTCTACCTAGTCAAGAAAATGTCAATTCAGAAATGAAAGGCTCACTCATAAGCACTCTAGAGCTGCACTCTGGGAACAGCAGGCTCCTGAACTTAGGATTTTAATTTCAGCTCAGACTCTAATGGAAGGGTGACGTCTGGTGAACTACTTCAAAACTGGGTTTTCTGTTCTGAAAAGAAAAATAAATCATCTCGAAACTCAAACCTCCCTCCACCTTGCAAAGATGGAGACATGAATCTCAAACAAAAGCCAAGTGATTTTGTCAAGGTCGAATCACAGAAGCTCAGACCTCCTGATCTCAGTTCCAACATTTCTGACCAACACAAGCAGATTCCCTGCAGAAACATTGTGTTTAGGGATGGGAAAGGTAGCTCATCGGTTTTGCTGCTTGCTGGCATATGTGAGGACTCATGTTCGAACCCCAGCACCAAGTACACAACAAAGTGTCGGAGCAATGAAAGCCACATGAAAAACTAAATAAAATTGATTCTCTGTCTCTCTCCCTCCCTCTCCTTCTCCCCACTTCTCTTTCTCTCTCTCTCTCTCTCTCTCTCTCTCTCACTGTCCCTCTCTCTCTATTCCATCATCTCCCTAACCCAAAGCTGTAGTGATTTCTCACATCTGCTGCATGAAGTCCCACAGTCAACACAAGGGCCCCTCATCCAGCATCAGTCTTCTGAAATTGCTTGGTAGCGAGAGCAGGCTTTCCCCCATAGACTTGTCTTTAGAGGGGCAAAATATTCTAGCAGCTTCTGTCTGTTTCTTGGGTAGAGTTCCTGAGGTGAATTCTTTTGTTGCTGAGCTGTGACCACAAGGTGTAAGGTGGGATTTTGGGTCCCCCTAGGGGAACATGGTAGCTCCAGAGCTCCAGGGCAGCTACACAGATTGAGCCTTGGATAAGAGTGGAGAGACAGGGGATGACCTCAGAGAGAGATCTGTGGAAACTGCAGAGTGGCTCAAAGAGAGAGATCTGTGACTTTGGTCGCCTGGAGTGTCAAGGACACTAATTTACATCTCCCCACATTGCCCCCAGGAAGCATGTATTCATGCTTGGAATGGGTAGATGCACTGAAGAACAGTTTCAAGATTGACACAATACCCACAGGGTTCTGGTCTACTGTAAACCGCATTTGGACCTCCTTTTGTTCATGCTCTTTGCTCTTACAAGTATTCTTTCCCTTTGTCTTCACACGAGTATCAAAATACATGTGCTGTGTATAATTAATGGGTGTCTAGTGCATAACCCACACTATCCAAATTTCACTATGTCATTTAATTCTCATTACGCCTCAAGGTACCATTATTAACCCCAATTTTTCAGATGAAGTTCACTGAAATTAAGTGGCTTGCCCAAGATACCCAGCTGCTAAACAATGGAGTGGGCATGAGAACCCAGGCTCCCTGACCCCAGAGACCAGGCTCTTAACAGCCACACTCTCCTGACACCTTAATTTCTTCCCTCTGATGTATGCCCATCTGCTATCCTTTCATGTGAATTTATTTTGTCTTCTCAACCTAATGACAAGCTTATATTTTTCTCTTTTAATCTTTTATAGATTCTTTGAAGCTGGTTATTTGGTGAAGAATTTGATTGTATTAGTACCTTCCAAACTTTAAAAATTAAAATAATTTCTTTAATGAACAAAACCTGACTGTGTATGACAATGACGGAATACATAAAAGACGAGCTTCTCAGATTAAAGTTACATAAACTAAGGAAAAAGAGCCAGAGTAACCGCTAAGAGATTTTAAGCTAAGACCTTCCACATTAGAACCCAAATTCTTACCTAATATGCAAACTAAAAACTTCTAAAGCCAGCAGCCTCGAAATATCAGAGAAAAACATTGATGCATAAGAGGATGACTTACATGATTTTTATATTAGTCATTCAAATGCTTTTCTTGAGTCTTCCAATAAAATATGAGGAATGAAGCACATCTGACAGCAAGAGATACTTCCCTACACATCTCTATTTGGGAAGTAGAATTTGGAACTGTGCAAAGAAGACCATGGTTGACAACTGGAAATATCTGGAAATGTCAAGACATTGTAAAATGAGAATGTAGTTTGTGAGGATGAATTCCTTAATGCTGGGATTGGAAGCAGAGGCCTCCCAATAATATTTCCCTGGAAAGGTATGATTGAACTATATTCTTTATGCAGAGGAAAGGATTATACTGGTCCTTGTCCTTCCAGTCCTAAAAGTTTATCATTCAATTATTTGAGTACAATCAAATGTAAATAAAGAGCATTTAATGTATACCACTGGATCATGACTATTGCACACACACACACACACACACACATCCCAATAGCACTATTGATAGAATTATGCTGAGAACATCATGCATATCTTAGTGATATTATTCATCAAAATTCCTGTATTCCTGAGAGGATACAGCAATCCTTTCTATAATTTAAATTCAAATGGACAATATTTAAATTTCTTGTTAGAAAAAAGAATTTGCTGACAAATGATTCTATATTGGCCCAAAGAGCATAAATTGAAATATTTCCTTCTTCTTCACACAAATTTTGTATTTTGTTTCCAGATTAATGCCTCCATTTGTATTCAGAAGACAACCATGTTACATGAGGAAACTAAATGGTTACAACTTTGAATTGGTTTAATGTCCATTATTGTTCCCTCTATTGGGCTTTTAAGATTTCTAAAAGGGGAATGCAAATTAAATTGTGTAAGGAAGAGACAAATGTCTCTTTCATTCATAATAAATTGGTCTAAAAAGCTTACTGATTATCCAAATGTTACATCTGAACTTGGTGTTATCACATGAAAATTCATTATAGAAAATATACTATGCAGATTAAGAGGGCTAATGTAGCATGAAAACTGTAATTTCTACTATGATTTAGAATTATACTTTCTCATCTCAGAGAAGATTGCTTTGACTGACTGACATTCATTAGTTACTTCAGATTCTGGCTATTTACCCAAAATATATAGAACAAATATTTATAAGAATATGTATCATAAAAGGCATGTTTATAAGGTCGTATTATTTCCTAACTCCTGAGAAACAAATAATGCTTTGGAGTACGTGACAATCTCTCAGCCAGCTACCCAATGAAACATTGGGCATCTTTTCAAGCTCTTGATCCATATGAAATGGCCTATCCCATGATCTGCTAAGAGTTTTGTCCAACAAAAATAAATGTGAGCCATACATGTGATTTTAAATGTTGTAATGACATTTAATATAGTGAAAAGAAACAGGTGGAAGTAATTTTAAAAATAGATTTTATTTAATTCAATATATACAAAATATATTGAAGTGTCGCTTACAGTTTTTGACTCCTGAGCCCCAAATTTTGCACCGAATCCCAGCATTCTGAACATCTATCCCAGCTCATTCTTTGGATTTGACCCATTAAGTGCTTTGGAACTGCGTGTGCCCCTTGCTGTGCGTGCTTGTGTTATTGGATTTGGACTGCTGAGAGCCGTCCAAGAGAGAAGCAAGCCTTTCCATCTTACTTAGTCTGCTCATGGCTCAGTGTTAGCTTGCCCCCTGCCTCTGTGCTGGCACCATGACAGAAATGACACTGATGACTTGGCCTGCTATAATTATTTTTCCTTGGTCACCAAAGTGCACATGAAACCAAGCCAAGATTAATCTCTGCTGTAGAACTTACTCAAGAATCAATAGCCATGTTGTTATTGAATTATATGTGAAATGAAGCACTAAGGCAACAAAGAGACATATCTATCAATATTATGTACAAAATTTTATTGGATGGGACAGTGAATATTCATTTTGTACCTAGAAATTCAATGATATATGTCATAGTAAATTTCCTTGACAATTGTTTGCTAAACCTCATATTTTGTACTTAATTCTCAAATTGTCTCTCTATTTAGGGTGTAAGAAAAATCTTGATTTTGGAGTTCTATTCCCACTTTTGTCAAGCTACCTATACAAATTTCCTAGGGCTGCCATAACAAATTACCACAAACTGGGTGGCTTCAACAGCGGTGATTTATTGTCTTAAGGTTCTGGAAGTCAGCAGTCTGAAGTAGAGGTGTTGGCAAGGCCACACTACCTTCAGAGGCAGCTTTCAGTGCATACTGTGTATCGTTTAAGATTTTTTTTTTTTTGGATTTAGATATTGGAGTGAAGCAAAACAAAAGCAACAAAAAAAATAGGTTCAAATCCTGACTTCACTGTGTACTAGCCGCGCAGACTTTGGCAAGAGCCTCACCTCTCTCAGGTTCAGTTTCTTCACTGAAAACTTCATTTAATAATGATAATCACCTCACAGGGTGGTTTCTGGATGCTAAATGAAGTAATGCTTATGTGCCACTTGGAACAGAGCCTGGCCTTCAGTTAGCTCAAGAAAGTACTCATAGCTTTTATCACACAGAATATCATTTACAGAGCTATCTGAAGAATTATGGGCTGTTTGAAAATGTATCTGTAATTTAATCTCTATCAATATATCACGATGCACAAAGGCTTAATGCACATGAGTTTAGTTAGTATTAACTAAACTCATGTAATTAGAATTAAATCACAGGTATTTTTCAGTCAACATTAACAACTTTTGTGTAACTATTATAGCAAAACTGTTCATCCCTGCTCCCTATAAGATAACTCCACTTTTTTCTAAAAGCATCCAAGTCAATAGAATCAATAAGCTATTCAGCTTACAAGTGAGCAGCACTTCTATACCCTATCTCTTCCTTGAAGATGTCATTTTAATTCTCTCTCCTTGGCTAATATGTCAGAGAGCCATAGTCCATGTGATCACATCTGTTTCTAAATTCCTCTCATAATATCCTGCCAGATAGTAAATATTTACCATATGGACCTATGATTTTCAAACTGTGGTTTATGACCTACTAGAGCACTCTGAAATCAACTTAGTGGAAGGCAAAAAGAAGTTTTTAAAAAATGAAATTGTGCAGAATGGAATAGAATAGAATGGAATGGGAGTGGAATTCAACACATGAAAGTGAAATTTTTTATTGCTATATCACATTACATGCGCATATATATGTCTATGTGTTCTGGTAGCTAATTTATCTCTCCTGGGAGTTGTAGGCATTTTCTGACTAATATACACCAATTACATATTTTACATGTTGTGGATCAAATATTTTATCTCAATTTTTTTATTGTACCTTTTTGTTTTGACAAATTTCACACATTTTGAAAATTGGGAGAGTAGTATGATGAACAGATTAATCTGTATGGTATCACCTCTGTTAAGATTTTGGTGCCTTTAATATTTTACTTCCTTTCCCATACACATCAAAATTATTATTAGTCCTTAAAATGACTTGTAGATATCATGAACCTTAACCCCTAAATACTCAGCATATATCTTCTAAGAACAAAAATAATCTCTTAAACTAACCACACTGCTATTACCAATTTTTTTAAGTTCTACTATTAAAATACTATTATCTGACATATAGCACACATCCAAGTTGTACCAACTAATGTCATTTATAGTTGTTTTTTTTTTTTTGGATGCTGGGAATTGAACCCAGGATATTGCACAGGCTAGGCAAGCACCCTACTGCTAAGCTATATCCAAGCCCTATGGAAACCTTTGGTTCGCTCCAAGATCCAATCCAAAATTATGCTCACACTTAATTGTCTCTCATTTTTATGCCCTTTCATTCTAGAACACTTCCTTAGTGCTCAGTTCGTCATAGAATTTTGTGCTGTACCACAAACTTTCTTCAAATGATTTTCACAATTCCTCTCTGTATGAACTATTGCTGTGGTAGAAGGCAACTTTTCCATACAATAAAGAATAGTATTTTTGTATGCATATGCATATTAAGTGGCGTTTGATTTATACTCCATATCTAATCCTTACAATAGTTGTGAAGATTGATCTCTACTGTATAAGTAAGAAAGTTGGATGTCACTGAACTTAAGCAGCAAGTGCAGGGTAATTTAAGTTGGTAAATTGTAAAGCTGGGGTTTGGACAGAGAGAACTTTCCATTCTATCAGTCTGCCTCTGACAGACATTAAAGCCTAGTTTGTCTGATACTAGTATAGCCACCCCTACTGTCTTTTGGTTAGTATTTGCATGCAGTAATTTTTCCATCCTTCACTTTCAATCTATTTATAACTTTAAATCTTATTTTGGCTTGAATACAAAATGTCTCCTGAAAGCTCATGTGTTGACTTATTGGTCCCCAATGCAGTAATGCTAAGAGGTGGGACTTTTGAGAAGTGATTGGATCATTGGTGAGTTCATAACAGAATGGACTATTGGGAAGTGGTGGAAACTGAAGAGGGTGGAACCTAGTTGGGACACGTAGAACCCTGGGGAAGTACCCTGAAAGGGTGTATCTGCTCTTTCTTCTCTCTCTCTCTCTCTCTCTCGAGCTTTCCTCCCTGGCAGCCACAAGGTAAGCACCTTTGCTCCATCACACACTCTTTACCATGGTGTCCTGCCTCACTGCAAACTCACAATGATGGGGCCGAGTGACTATGATCCAAAACCTCTGGAAACTATAAGCCAAAATAAATCATTCCTCCTTTTAAGCTGTTTTTCTCAGGCATTTTTGCCACAGTAATGGAAAACCAACTAAAAATAATCTAAAGTAAGTGTCAAATAGTGTATGGCTATATCTTGGTTTGGGGTAGTTATGTTCATTTCTTTTCAATTCATTCTACCAATATCTTTTTTTTAAATTTTTTATTAAGGAATTGAGTTATTGTACAACCATAAATACATATAAAGTAACAATATAATATGCCTATATTCTTGACCCAGTATCTGTTTTTGATTACAGAGCTTAACCCATTTACATGTGAAGTAACTGGTATAAAAAGCACTTACTCTGTCATTTGGTTGTTCGTTTTCCTTATGCTTTATAATGTTTTTGTCCTTCATTTCCTGTTCTACTATCTTTTATATTTAGTTTAGTTGATTTTTTTGAAATAAGTCACTTAAATTCATTTTTCACTTCCATCATACCTATTATTTAGCTATTTCTTCAAAGTTACCATGGGAAATGTATTTAAATTATAATATTCTGTTGAATTTAAATCAATTTCTGTTCAACAACATATGAAAATCTCTGCTCCTGTGATAGTTCTGTTCCCTTTCCGTTCACTTGTTGATGTCACTAAATTTCATTTTTATATATTGCAATCTGAACTGGTGAATGAATATTTTAATATATTAGTATTTTAAATTAGAAACTAAAATGTGAAACTATAAAACAAAGTTATAATAATATTAGCTTTTGGGTTAATAATTACTTTTAAGTCTGTTATTTCTTAAATCATATAGAAAGCTAAAGGCAGCATATTGAATGATTGTCTCTCAGCCTTCAGCTCCTCCTCACCTTTGCCACGTCCTCATTGTGGGTAGAGAATATGGCTGATGATGACTTTGGACTTGGCCATCACTGGTTTTGTCAAGTGACACACAGGTAAATGTGAAAAATATGCCAGTCCTGACCGCAGGGACCTAGCATAGATCTGCTTTTTATTTCGTGCTACTGCATTTTCATGAGGAGAACCTGTCTCTACTGGCCTGTTCAAAGGAAGATGGGACGCCAATGGAGCAGAGTCACTCCTGCCCCTCGCTGACCTGCAGCTGAAAGCTTAGCTGCTGAGAAGAGCCCTGGGGTCAGCAGAACTATGAGAATAAATGTCTCTTTTAAACCACTTGCTTGTGGGATTGTTTCTTCACTATCTTGCCTCAAGAGTTTAACAACACAGTGCCCATCACTATGGCTGACACACAATAATGACTCATTAAATATTAGTTCCAAAACAATGTGACTATACGTCATTTTGCATTTACATTTGTTCACACTGTGAATAAACTGGAGAGAAAACCTTCTTTTATTTTATATGATTTTTTGATTACTAATTAAGTTTGTAAAATAAAAGATACTAAATAAAAATTTTAAGATGAAAAACTTGAGAGTCTTAGTCTTACATAGTCACAGTCAGTGTCCTTCTAATGACCCCAATCATTATAGTTCTCACTAACCCTTTGAGCTAAAAAATACGTGTGTAGTATTAAAGCAATATGAACATAGAATGGGATAAAACTAATTCGTACCAATGCTGTAGACCACAACACCCATTAGGAGGGAGGTATATAGTTTCAGGGATTTGGATTCTGGCTCCCAATATATTTTACCTACACTCTTTAAATTACATTAACTGGTGAACTACATGGTATTTATTTCCCACCCAAGTGGAGTCTAAACCACAAGTGGCAGGTGATAGATTCATGTTACACTAATATAATCCTCCGCACAACTCAGTATTCTCAAAAATAATCCTTATAACTTAAGTGCCTGATCCCTGAACACTTGGAGAGCTCTTTTGCTCAGATCTTGGCTTTCTCCATTCTACCAAGATACACAATGAAAAAAATGCCAGGGGAAAACAAATTCTCATGAACTTTGCCTAGAAGCTGTCTGTGTGATCTGGTATCTAAAAATGCCTTAGATACATATCCCCACTTTAGACCCATATTGAAAGTCACAACTCTTGATTTTGAAAGTTTCCTTTAGCCACAGAAGTATGTACACTTTGACCAATAAAAATTGGAAGTATTTATGGGGAAATTTTGTAGACAGTGCTTTGCAAAGCTGCATTTTTTATTCACTTCCTACCAGAAAACCCAAGTCAGAGGACAGTGGGATGATTTTTTAAAGTCCTATGATGATTTTTTTAATAAGAACGTTTTTTCCCTAATTTTATCCAGCCCTTCCTCTGACAAATAAGATCTTATTTGCACTCCTATGTATTGCATTCATTAAGTTGTAATATATAACTTTTGAATTGCTGTGAAGTATTTCAAGAGTCCTCACTTTCCTCCCAAATGTTAGAAAGATAGTTGACATAAAGATTTGAAAGTCATCCATTCCAAATTTCTTTCCTTTTTCACCATGATGTGAAAGCAATCATATGCCATGCATTTTTTTTTTAAGATCCTGAGGAGCTAAGAGTCTTATAGGGGAGGGCAGCATAAGTAAAAAAGTCAGAAAAGTAAATATAAGATAAAATCTATGACAGATATTGTGAAAACTGAATGATAATGTGAGAGTATATCATAGGGTTCAGCAAACTTTTGGAAGTAAAGGGGAGTCTTCCGTGTGGAAGTTATGTTGAACCCAATATATGGAAAACAGGCAGAAGTTATCTAAGTAGAAAGTTGGATGAGGGGGCATGTTGAGGTGGAGTGAGCAGCGGATACACAAACTGAGGAGCTCATTCAAGCAATGGGAGGGAGGAGACGAGAGTGAATGGAACAGAAGTTTAATGAAATGAGGCTGGAGAGGAGGCAGTGAACTTAGTGACCAGGAAGGCTCTGGTTGGAAATCTCCATGCTGCATGAGGCCATCCAGATGGGCTCTGAGACCTTCTCCACCATACCCTGCCTGCTGCAAGAGAGATCTTTGAGAACTCCATCAATTGATTCATTTCCCTCCATCTTCTGGGTTAGTTCAGTCATTGAAAGTTACTATAAAGAAAGCGGGTGATAAGAGGAGGAAAGAATGACTTTTACCTCTGTCTTTCTTGGGCCCTGGATTGGCAGTGGCTGTGCCCCTCTACGTCAGGCAGGTCTTGCATAGTGACTTTCTTCAATCTTTTTCTCTTTTTCATTTTCAATAGTGTCCTCTTCCTTTGCATTCTTAACTTAGGGAGATAGTAATATCCTGCTGTTGCTAGCCCCAGAGTGCTTTACGATCCTTTGGTGTTTTCCCTTAACCCAGCCCACGTTTTTAAAATAGTCTTTGCTCGAAGACTTTCTCAATTATTCGCTTGAGTGTGCCATCTGTTTTCTGCCAGAACCTTAACTCTTATAATATCATAGACTACATACTCATAATTGGCATTTCATTGTAAGAGAAATGAAACTGGAGTTCCTAAGAGTATATGTGCACGGGTTCACATGTTTGTGTGCACAAATACACTCCCACACATGGAAAGCAAAAAATAAGTTGCTGTTCAGATTCACATACTAAAGCGATCAGTTTGGCTGCAAAATATAGATTGGATTGGAAGGGGCAAGAATTGGAGATTTGATACTGTTTTAGTTTACAAAAGACATGACATTAGCTTGGAAAGGAAAATAATGGTAGAAATTTGTAGAAGTTGGTGAATTCAAGACAGAGAAAAAAGGGTTTCAAAGTGGACTCCAACGTGCTGATTTTGCAGCATGGTGGAGGGCAATATCATTAGGACCTGTTTGCAGATGGCAACGGCTTTGGCTGTGGACTGTTGAATTTGAGGTGGTTTTGAGAAACCCACATGGATATGTGAAACAGACAAATGGTTACATGGATCTAAAACTCTTAGCAAAGATTAAGCATTGGGGATTTATATCTGGGAGTTTCTGACATATGGTGGTGATTAAAACTGTGGCTGTGTGTGAGGTTTCCCACAGGGTGAGAATAAGGCCCAGGACCAGCCCCAAGGAACTCTAACATATCCTGGCCAGTTAAAGAAAAACAAACTTGGGAGGAAAAAGAGAAGGAGGAGCAGGGACTCAGGGAGCATGTGTGACAACAGGGAAGTGTGGTGGTGTAGAAGACAAGGAAACAAAATATATAAAACAGTGAGAATCGTACATATCCTCTGATTGACTGTAAAGAATATTTTTCTTACCGTATTATAACAGTTACTTGCTTTTTTAGAGAACAAATCTTGCATCTTAAAGAGAAGTACTTTCTTGTCCAACAACTTTGCTGGGGTGAGTTTTCTATATGAACCCCTCCTGGTGTCTGCCTTTCTCTTCTAGGGAAGGCAGACGTCACTGTTCTCACTTCTGACAAGCTTCGGGGTCATCAATTGCTTCGGTTTGCTACCCCTTGCCCTAAGCAGAACTGATGAATTGGATCTAGCACTAGGAATTTGGGTGCCAGCTAACTAAAATTCTATTCTGGAAAAATTCTTCAATCACATAAAGATATAAGAAGCACAGGCAGGGTCTGGAGCGGTGGCTTAGTGAGTGCAGCTCTTGACTGGCATGCACAAGTACGCAGGTTCGAACCCCACCACCATGTATACAACGAAGTTTGGAACAACGAAGACCACGTGAAAGACTGAATAAAATTGTTTCTCTTTTTCTCTTGCTCTCTGTCACTGCCCCTCTCTCTAAAAATAAAATCAAATAAAAACAAAATTCACAGTCAGTGGTTAGGTGATTTACCTAATATCACATACTTAGTAAATCAGAGTCAGACTCAAAATTTGTCACTGTGTGTCATCTGAAGGCAACTCCCTAACTGCTCAATTTTACTTCTTTTCTGACCTCTCTATGACCAAATAGGCATAAGAAAAATAAAGATTTATTAATCAGGTGAAATAACATACAAGTCATAGTGCTCACAATTCAAAAATGCTAAAATCATTAATTCATTAGTGCAAGCAGCATTAGATTTTGAAAAAGGTGCTTTTCAAACCCCTTTGGAGATGGTTCTCAAAATATTCCAAACCCATGAAAACCACTCCTCATTTTCAACAGTGCAAACTACCTTGTGGTCCCCTTGACTGTGGCTTGTGGTGAGAAGAGACATTCATTCCACTCTTACTTCCCTTATTTTGTGGATAAACTGCTCACTTGCAAAAAAAAAAAAGCAAGGAATAATTTTGTGTTCCTGGTCTTACAATAAATTAGCAGAGGATTGATTTTGTGACTCATCTTTAGCTTCTTACTCACAGTGCATCGGAGTTTCTTTCTCAGGGACAGGGAGTACCATGTTGGAACCTCCTCTGATTGCTAAAAAGGCTAGACCACTCCCACCTCAAACCATGATTTCAATATCACTAATAATAATAATAATAATAATAATAATAAGCCAACTAATGTTATCTTAAGTGTCTTGTGTGGCTGATTTCCATGGCTTTGGAGAAGCTAGTTACCCAAAGCACCTTGCTGGCTGAAGAACAACATTGTGCCTAAAGAAGATAGACCGGTATTTGTTCACATTGAACTTCATGAAGTGGTGCATGGAGCCTTATCTTGATTTTTAGATTAAATAAAAAAATTTTATCTGGTACTATACAGCAAGTTAACCTAAGGGGAAGCTACACAGTTGGAAATTAAATGAACCCCCAAACAAGGAAAAACTTGATACCTATTAGAAGTTAAATCAATGGATGTGATTGATGGACTTGAACCTGCTAGGCCAAAGCTGCCAAGAATACAGACCCTTGAACCATACGACCATCTATTTGGGTGTTACTATTTCACTAGTCTGGGGCTGCTGCCAAGTCAAACTAATGTTGGCCATCTTCTCTCATTGTGCCTTGGAAAATAATCACATACAAAGAATTTTTTCCCCAAGACTCCTAGAGTTTAGTGCCCATCTGTTCTTAATCAATAGGAAGACTGAGCAACAGAATATACCAAGAACTCCTGGGCAACCTCACCTAGAAGGTTGATGTCCTGGCTGCTTGTCCTGTGAGCATAACAATCGTGCTAAATTCTCATGAGGAAAGCATGGTAGAGAAGTTCTAGAACATGTGTGCCCCAGGAACGGATTCATATATATTATAGTCACTTGTGACAGTAACAGACAGATGTGCGGCAGCCAGCGTACCTCAGACTAAGAATCAGGAGACTGGTTGAGTGCTTGCTCTCTGTTTATGACATTTATATAAGGAGAAATTTTCATTGAATACCCTCCCTGTCAAACAAAGCAGCGATTCATATCAGGCAAAACAAACGGGGACCGGGTTATAAGCACCAGGCTCATGTTCACATTCGTTTTCACTTCCTGAATTGGAGAGTCTATGGGGAGGAGTTTCCAATTCTTCTCAGACTATTTGTCTTATTTTCCCAGGACTTCCATAACAAAAATCCACAGGCCAAATGCTTAACACAACATAAATTTATTGTCTAACAGTTCTGAAAGCTTAGGTCCAAAGTCAAGGTGCCAGCAGGCTACTTCTTCCAAGGGCTCTGGGTAGATCTGAGTTTGCCAAGGGTCAGGGGTCTAAGGCCTTGCATGACTTATCTCTGTGTCCCCCAGACTCTGGCTCTGTCATCATCTCTCTACTATCATGGGGACACCCGTCATATTGGATTAGGAGGTCACCCACTCCTGCATGATCTCACCTTTACTAATCCCATCCGTAACAATGCTATTTTTTAAATAAGGTCACACTCTGAGGTTCTAGGGTCTCAGACTTCAGCATTTCTTTTGAGGGGAAATGATTGAACCCACGATGACCTTTAAGCAATTTTAAACCCACCAGAAAATGATTGAGAAGCCAATATAGGCAAAATGTTACTTCTACTTACCATTGCCTTAGAGGGAATATGCATTAAATTTATTGTCTATAAAAAGCTATAATTTAACATCTTGATCCAAGTTTTATACACTGCATTTTTAAGGAAACTATTAACTAGTTCCTTTTGGTTTGACAAGAGGGAGGAGGACTACTCTGAACCTTGGTGAAAACATTCTCTATAATAAATTATTTTTCTCATGGCATTATCTTTTGTCAGTCATTACTCATGGTGGGTCAGGGAGCTGCCCTGCAGAAGTGTATCAGAAAACACAACTTAAATACCCTAAAACAATTATGGTTTCCTTTTATGAGGAACTATATACTCTCCAAGGGTAGTTTCTGAAGCCACATGTGGAATTCTTGGGAACAAACATACAGATAGTCAATTTAAAGTAATATGCAATGCTTGAGTTTGCACTTAATGAGCCAAATTATTGGGTCTGTTTGAGTCTAGCTGAGAGATTAGCAAACATGGATTTTAAGTCAAACCTCAGAAATATTAGAAAGTGTATCTGTCTCGTAAAATAAGCTAGTCTTGGTGAAACCAGCCTACACGGGAACTGGTATGCCTGTAGCTAGTGTTCAATCCCCAGGCTGCCCTGATGGTCTGTTTCTGGTCTGTTCTGGTGCTTAAGAATCTTGGCAAGGAGGATGGGGTCTAACTTCTTCTGGAGAGCTGTTCCCCAGTTAGCAGAGGGATTTTTCCTTTGCTAAACTGAGTACCAGCGCCCAGACCTCGCTAATTGCAGCCTTGATTCTCTGTAGGTCAAAGTCAAGTGACTCCCTTGACAATTTTCAAGACCCTGACTCCTCCCCTCAGAAAGCAAAGGTCAAAGCAAGGCCCATTAGCAGCTCTGGCTGCATTCAGACACCAAGAGCAGCAGGATTTTCCTGATTAGAGACCTGGGGCACTCTGACTTCAGTGCTGTGGGATGTAGCCAAAGGTGCTGGAGGGAGAAGAGGGCCACAAACCAGGACCTGTGCTCCTGACACCAGCTTGTCCTCTCCTCAGGCTATGCTCCTCCATCAACACTCCAGGCAGAGTGAGTTTCCTCCAGGCAACAAAGGTCGATGGGTTCACTCATTCTGCTTCTCGTTGGCATTCTCTGAGTCCTGGCATGTTCAAACCCTGCTGGAATTAATACATTTAAAATCATCCTTTGTTTAGAAAATGCCAGTATGTCCTTTAGAACTTGAACAAAAATTGATCACATTCAAAATTGATCACAGCGGCCCAATTCCGTGCCCCAGGTCCCTTCCCTGTGCTCTCAGGGGCTGTCTCTACTTTGATCTCCCACTACTTGACACATTGTGTAATGTAATTGCTTAACTCTACTAATGTCTCCCACACTGGATTTGAAATTCTTGAAAATAGAAACCACGTCTTATTTGCTTTTGGAGTCTCACCATCAAGAATATTGACTATTATACTATAATACTTCAATGGATATTCCCAGAAAGAATCTAGAGTGGGCTTTAGTTTGGGAGTCAGAAGACCAATAATGTATCTCCAGCTGTGCCACTAACATGATTTGATTTTTCAGTACATTGTGGTCATTGTCATCACACTCAACATAAGTTGAGGTCCTCAATGTCCTCAGGCACCATGGGGAAGCTTTATTTTCAGACTTGCATTTCCATGAAGCCTAACTCTTTTTCCTTCTCAACTCTAAGGGCAGATGAGTAGCTCCACCCACATGGTGATAGCAAGAAAGACTGTCACCCTGTGCATGCAAAAGCCTGGTGAATTGGAAAACCTCAGAAAGATAAGTTACTATCAACCCTTGCAGAAAGAAGGGTATAGGATTCCTGAGTTTTAAAGATGCGATTTTGCTGGGGAAATGTATTTATTGTGTTAGTGTAATATGGCACAGCCAGAAAAACCTTTCTCTTCCTTTCCTTTCTATCAGCTAGGTGGGAGATGGTAATGAAGAGAGATTCGGGGCTTCTACATTTTTGTCTAGGTACCCATACAGCTCTTGGTCACCTAGAGTATTTCTGAAACAGTCAATAGCCTGTTAGTTCCTAGAGTTGGAACTTTTCATGACAAGACTTTGAAAAGATTCTTTACTTCTACATTATACTTTAAAAAAACAACTATTACCTGAATTTTTTAGCAGTGACATTCAATGTTACGATATGTACATGCAGGCTTCTCTCAGCATTTTCATGGAAAAACGGTGAATCTCTCCAGAGATTATGCTGCTTTTTGCTCTTTATTTATGTATCAAGGACTCAAAAACCCCCTCTGCAGGTACCCAATGTATGAGCACTTTTCACTTTTAGTTTTGGTGCCATCTTCGGAAAAATCTTGGATATTAAATCTTGGTTTCTGTGACAGATGTTATCAGTAAAACTTTTCTTACACATACAAAAGGAGAGGTGGATCTTTCGTATTCTTTACCGTTAAAGTATCCTCACTAAATTTAGGGTGAGAGTTAAGTAATTACATCAAACCTCACATTTCCCCTTTGCAAAGAAACAGTGTAAAAAATCCATCCAAAATCACCAGTGTCTTACTCAGAAAAGGTATGGAAATGTAAACTGAGGGATTGATGAGAAATCAGGGGAATAAGTCACAGACGCCTTTATCAATCTCTAAAGTCTTTCCCTTTCGCAAAGATCTCTTGGCCAATCTGTGGTAGGGAACAAAGCTACAAAAGCATAAAATTACCTGTAGAGTCGTGCAGATAATGGCAAATGGGGAACATGTGCCCCAATGGACTAGAAAAAGACCAATGACATTTAGACAGAGGAAACTACAGTAGCATATAAATCTATGCACACACAATCAAGCGGGGCAGCACAAGAAAAAAAATATTCCAGGTTATGAATCAAGCTCATAGTAACACAGACCTCTCTCTCCTCTGTCTCTCTGATATGCACCACACACACACATGCCTATACACGGGTACACATAAGCATAGACATATACCCATGTACATCCACATGCGACATCCATACAGACCCTCAATTACAGACCCATGCAGAGGCACACACACACATATTTGAGAAGAAAAGCCAAGAGAATTCCTTCAAATACTTTTTATTATTGCCTGACTGCTGCTGCCAACAAAAACTTTTTGATGTAATTTGCCCTCAGCAAAGCAGATGATGAATCTAAGCAGCAGCTGTGTACATTGGAAGATGGTGAAAGCCACACCATGGGAAGGAAAGAGTCTGGCACTAAGATTTAGGAGAGCGAGGTTCTAATCCTGGGCTCTAAAAGCAGTTCAGTTAGCCAGTAAAACTTTCCTGGATTTAAATCAGGGTCAAAATTCAGAAGCCTTTTTGGGATACTGCCTTTCAAAGCTCTGCTTGAACTACTCTATTTTAAAAAATGGATTGTGATATAAGCTGTTGGTTTGAAAAGAAAATAGCTTAGTCATGCTGTAGTCTTATTGCTGGTATTCTTGCCTGTTACAAATATATATTTGAGGTTTTGACTCCTGATTTAAATTATTCAAGTCTAAATTTCCTAATTGCAAAATGCTGCAGATGGGGGTATAGAGATTTATAAGTGAACTTTTAGTTCTACAATTACTTAGAAGCACAGAGAGAGCATGGCCTTTCTGACATATTCTGGGAAAGAAAAAAATTATATAATTTCAGTACAACGGCCCAATCAAGAAAATGCAAAGGATATAAAAGTGAATTTCCGCATCCTCCAGTTCAACAATTTCATGATAAATCTTTTTTGTCAAGCAACAAGGAAGTCACTAAAAGAAAAACATCTGAAATAAAAATGGACAATCCAATAAACAACCCCACTGCAGCTGCAAAAATAAATCATCAAATACAAGGAGTGCTATTATCGTAAATTAATAAAGATTGGAGAGTAAGTGGAACATGGACCTCAACTCTAGAATGGAAGGCATATAAAAATCCAAACACAGAATCTGGCAGTGGGCACAAGCATCGTGCCAACATTAGGGAAACCACTTTGTTCTCTGTGTCTCAACATCTCTCCTCATAAACTGAGGGATCTGGTTAGATGGTTGTTAAATTCTGGCTCTAACAATCTATAAAAAGCATAGCCAGCAATAATTTCCTTCACCCTGTGTATTGTTCATCTGGCTTCACGGAATTTATCTAGATGCAATTCATGCTTGATTTTCATTCACAAAGAGCTCCATGGTCTACATAAACTCTAATTGGAAAATTAGTATTGTTTCAAAAGCACTGAGTTGGTCTCAAAATGAGATGCCCTCAGTATGACATGCATATCTAATTTCTTTCATGGTTGCATAATGTAAGCAAGAAAAGCTTTCTTGACCACTCCTGACAGCTTTTATCACATGCTACTCATCAAATGTGCTCTGTCCCCTTATCCAAGAAAGCTTATTAGGCAAAACAGCTGATGGAGGAAAAAGAATAAAGAAGAATGAACAAAGAAAAAAGTTCATTACCCACCCAGGGAATGTAAAAGATATTTAAGATGAGGGAAAAGCTGATTCAAAAAATGATTCTCAGAAGAGTTGTATAACCAATTTTTTCCTATAAAATTGGCAGGAAAGTGGCACACCAAATGGTCACAGACTCAATTTCCATTCTATTACAGAAACAGGTGGGATTTTTCAGTTTTAAGTTAAATGGACCTTATAGAGCTCTCTACGGAATCTTAGGGCACCGCAGTAGACATGGTTTCTTAGCAAATCTAGGCGATCCAGAATGTCCAGAGGCCTTACCAATTTCTAACTGAAAAAAATAACTTAAAGCCCTTGGTTCCCAGTTATGTTCTTGGATCAGTGTGCTCCCTTCACATGGATTGAAGAATCAGAATTTATATATGTTATATTATTTCATTAGAAGCTTGTTTGATCTTTCAACAAATAAATTTTTGAATAAAATAAATAAATAAAATAAATAAAAAGAAAAAAATACAGAACAAGGAAACAGCTCTCTGTCCCTGGCCTTCAATATACAAAGGAAGGAAGGTCTGTGCTCAAGGAAAATCTTCAGATCCCCAACCTTCCATGCCCCACAGCATCCCTCATCCAAGCCAAGCAAATTCTTTCTTTGGCTACTCACTCCTCTGTGTGATTTGTTTTCTCTTCCTTGCCACACTTCAGGTGGCTTCTCATGCATTCTCCCTGTCTCACAGTGTTACTGACACACCCAGTTTGTGGACAAGAATTGCTTGGCTAGGGAAGCAAGGAGTCGAGGGATATCATTGGGAGGTGGCTGGGAGCCTTGCATCTAAGCAAATCACCGCTGAGCCACACCTGCTCCAGTTCGGAGGCACCTGTGCACTCCGTGGGGACCACGCCAACTCACCCTGCCTGCTTCTTCTGGTCTGCATGCTACGGAGCATTCCACATCGGATCTCAACCCTGTTTTGAGGTCAGCTGAAGGGTCACCAGGGAAATCTCTGGATGAGATGTGAGATTTATCTTCATGGATGTCTTAGAATCAGCCTCCTGGCTGATTTTCACAGGTTGCTGCTGTTCTGTTTCGTTTGGTTTGATTTTAGATTGGAACTGAAAAAAGGGGTCTGCCGTCAGACCACTTGGATTTGAGCCTGAACTTTACCACTAAATACTTACATAAACTTAGATCAGCGTATGAAGTCTCTGTGCTTCATTCTTTTCTTCTATACAGTGGGAATGATTATAGTGTCGGAGTCACAGGTACACAGAACATGCAGAAAATAATAAAGAGAAAAATTAATTTTGCTTAGTCTTTCTTAAAGTAGATTCCAATTATTTTCTCTACCTACATTGCGATATCACTTTCATATAAAAGAAGAAAATATAGTGGGAAACGCAGTGGCCTCGGCTAAAGGGAGGCAGTTCTAATTTTGCTCTCTGAGAAGCAAACTATGCATCCTTGAGACCATCTTCTCTCAGGGCCTTCTTTTTCTTCTTGTGTAAATGATGCAATTTCATCTTTGGAATGGATTAAGATATAAACGAGTACACTAATTAAAATTTGAAGTTGATCTTGATGATCTCTATACCCTACTCTTCTCATTTTTCTTCCCTTGATACTCTAATTCCATTCATAAGAAAATAATTAACTCACACTTGTGTATCTCCATGTATAACCATTCCATCTACATCATCTGATTTGCTGTTCACAGTGACTACAAGGCAATTGATCTCAACTAGTATCAATGGCAAACCCACTATGCACTTGTTTCCTGCTGTCTTCACTTTTAATTATCATTCTCCACCATCAGAATAAATTTCATGAAATGGAAAAGTTTGCTATTCTTTCTCAATAGAGGAAACTGAGATGCCTCGGAATAATTATATGACTTGCAGTTCACACAGACCATATGGGTGGCTAGGTGTGTAGTGGTGATCAGGACTAGATCTCACACTTTACACCAGATTCAGAGGTGAAGCCATCTGGATACATGAAAAATAGTGGGGAGATGGCTCTTCAGAAAGAAGAAGGGTGAGATCTTACCTGAAGAAGATTGCTTATCAGACAGAATTACATGCTCACTCTAGTTATCATGAACACACATTGTAGCCCCGTTCTCTCTTCTAACTTCCAAGTTAACTTTCTATATTGTCCTTCATCAAAGCTAAGTCTTTTAGGACTAGTCCTCACTTAGAAAATAAAATCAAAGTGTCCTACCTCATGACCCTTCCGATCCTGCCCCATTGGTCTTTTCAGCCTCCGAAACTCTCCCTTCCTTTAGGGCTTGCTCAGCCGATATCACCAAAGTACTGTCCACCCATTTCACGTCCATATATTTCTCCTCTACTATATAACTTCTTCCCCATTCCATGTATGGTGAAAACACACCCTTCTTTTATTTCTCTGTCTTCTCTCCTGAAGGGCTTAGCTCAGGCTCTTTGCCTCCAGGTTCCCTTTCTAGTCTCTGACAGTGCACGTGTCAGTCACAATTCAGTTCCGTAAGTGTTCATGGAGTCCTAACCCTTGTCCCCAAACCCCACTACATTTTGAGTTTCTTTTTTTTTTAATCAAGGGGTTGCGTTATTGTACAATCAAAAATGGGTATAAAGTAACAATACGATATGCATTTGCTCCTAAACCAGAGTTACCCCCACATCGCTCACAGCCCACTCTGTTGATTCTTCTATGTTTTGCCCCAGCAACCAGTATAAATGTGTAGATTGTGAATTTTCCATAAATAAATGATTGCATAAGTATTATTTGGATTCTTGGGGAGGGGGGCATCATGCTACATTGTTCATTGTCTCCCTAGATCATTCCCTGTCCTCCCTCCCTTTCTTAAAGGAATGTCCTTTCTCATTCATTTTGTTTAAGCTTGGATCTAAGGAGTCTGTCATAAAGTGAGTTCTTGATAAATATTTGCAGGGTTTGTGAATAACTGACTGCAGGAATAAATGAATGAATGATGAATATATAAGTAAATAAACTTGTGTGTTTTATCTGAATTGACTCCCAAGGACTAGTCCTCCCCCTTCATATTTCTTGGTTGAAAGGAAATTCTTCAAGACCTACTTGAAAAGGATATTAATATCAAATATTTTAGAAACAGTTAAAGGCCTTATGAACTTGGGGGCATTTTCCAACCATATGCTTTTCATCTCCTGGTTCAGCTGATACAGTATGGAAGTAATTGAATGGTCACTCTTTGCTAGGATGTCAACACACATTTATCAAGGTTTCCAGGCAGTTAGTTTCTCCTTTGAAATCTTAAAAGATGTGACTCTTGGCAATACTATATAAACATTAGATTATTTTCCTGATTTTTTTTCTTAAGAACTATCATTTGATTCATCTGCCAAGATAACTTCATTATGTCCTTGAGGCAATTCAATCCACCACCTATTTGTGTCTCCATTTTTCAAATCTTAAAAGAACCCAGCCCAAACCTTTAGAAGTTAGAGTTAAGAAGCAGGGTACAGGGAGAAAGTTTACTATTGCAGTACAACATTCTCATCTGTTGGATTAATTTCCCTCCCATTCTTTTTGTCTTTCTGTCTTCCTGTTAATATTTGGATTGTTTTCCTTTTTTAAGAATAGTTAAAAATAGTTGTGTTTTCAGACAAAATGATAATCCTTAATCACAAGTGCTTTGCATTATAAATAGTGACATACATGGTTGATTTTTGACCATAACAAACGTACTATCTTCGTGGAGTCCTACTTCTGTTGCAAGGCATAGGATCTTAAAGGCTGGGTAGCAAGACAAGAAACATCTTGTAATCTAATACATGTAGGACTAAGAAAAAAGGACAGCAGCATCCCAAATCATAGTGTCTCAAAACAGACTGAACTCAGCCAAATCAGGACAGGTGTGGCATTGCTTAGGAGACAGGCTGGGAGACTGAGCCCACATAGATGGTAGGGTGGCATAAAGAGAGAATTCAGGTGGGTGAACAGTAGCAAATTCTGAGATTCATCTGAGTTGAAGCAGCCTTGCCCTCATTAGTCAGGAGTTTCAGAAAGTGGCTTTTGTCACTGTGATAAGGATTGTACTAGCTAATAATATTGGGCTGGCTCAAGTTGAAGAGCACTAACATTGGGGAAAAGTTGTCTGTCACAGTGACAGAAACAGAATCCTATGTAAGAAGCCCGCACTAGCTCAGCAAAAGTATAAATAAATACACCTGCCAATTATTCATGGAGAATGTATCCAGGCTGCCACGGGAAGGGTGAGATAAAGTGTTTAGAGAGTGGGATTCTGTTCACATGGACCTGTTTGAAGCTGGTCCTCGATCTATCATACGTGCAACTTAGGAAAAGTCACTTTAGTTTTTGCATGCTTCAGGTTTGTGCTCTCCAGATGCTTCCACTAGCAACTAACAAATCAAGGCAAAAACAGACCAACCAACCAACAAACCACCGAAAGAATCCTGACTCTGATGGACATTTAAAGAGAGGAAGTGAGCGAGTGAGTAAATTAGCTCATCCAACTAGAAGTCCTCCATAAGTTGAGTCATGGTGGCTAAATTGTGGCAGCCTCTGGCTTCATATCTGTTCACTATTAAACTGACAGAAAGTGAGAAATTTGCTTCCAGGATTACTCTCTTCCTTTCTGGAAACCTCCAGGCATGGTTTTAACCAGAATTGTGACATATGCCTATGCCTTAACTGATTCCTAGGGCCAGACAGTGCCATGAGCTAAAAATCTTAGACCTGAGTTCTTAAACAAATCATTGGCAAGGGATGGAGTCATCATCATACAAATTGAGAACTTTCTTGAAACTGGAATGGGAACAATTTTTTATGAGGCATTTGGTCTGTGATGAGGAGAGGTCACAATTTGATCAAATCAGTGTTCTCAGACAAAGGAAAAATTAGTAAAGAGAGGTTAATAAGCAACTAACAATAGCACACACGTAGTTCCTCATTTGTAAAAGGTTTATTACAGAGGCTGGAGTGGTTGCTCATTGGTTACAGTGCTTGCCCTGCATGTGCAAGTACACGGGTTCAAACCCCAGCACCCACATACACAACTAAGTGTCAGAGCAAGAAAAGCCATGTGAAAAAAATCAATAAAAATTGATTCTCTCTCTCTCTCTCTCTCTCTATCTCTCTCTCTCTCTCTCTCTGTGTCCTTCTATCTTTTAAAAAAAAAGGTTTATTACAATAATGCCCACCTTTGAAATGATGTCAATTCCACTTGCTCCATTTTTCTGTCCTACCACTTGATTAACCCCTAGTGTTTGGGTCTCAGCCTGCTCTACCTTAATTGACTCATTTATTTGGTTCTTGACACTAGGTCTGTACACTCAAAAAACCATTACAGCAGAATCATCCTGTAAAGATGAAGCCTTCAATTTCACCAGTCAAGGTACACGTGATTCTAGAATCAACAGAAGATGCCCAGTTGAATGAGACTAAACTCACTTTGCAAAATTGATTATACTGATGTCCAGTACAGCACAGGAGTGGTGTCCAGGAAACATCTGAATTAAATTGCTCTCTAATGAGAATAACGCGCACAAATAATTGATAGAAAGCACATCATGATAAGTATAAAAGTAGAGATGATAAAGTGTTTTCAAAGTTGGGAAAAGCTAAAGTAGAAATATTAATTCAAACTGGTGATTCAGAAAGTTTTCTTAGAGGAGCTGAAATTTGATCTAGAGGACAAAGAATTCTACCACAACTTTGGGCCAATGAATGTATGTGCTTGATTTCCAACCACCAGATGTATTCTCGTATTCCATCTATCCATTCCACATGTGAAATAATTTTAGACAGTTAAGCTTTATCAGTTGCTTATCTTGGAAGGCCTTCTGATTTTAGTTGGATAAAAATTGATGTTCAGGGAAGTTTTCACTAAATATCACATTGTCTACCTATTAGGTAATAAGTTCAGAAACAGAATACCAGATGAAAGACATTTGAGAACCAGGATTCAAAATTGTTTTCCACTGCATGTATGTATAATTTCTTGATGAAGCAAGGCAGTGTTTGACATAGCTTCCTGCAGCTTTCAGAATTTGCCTTTTCAGGCCACACAACCCTATTATTTATTATTTCACATTTAGTTTGCCTTTGGCAATGAAAAAAGATTTAAAGATAACAAGATGAAGACTTGGGGGTCATAGAAAACTTGGCTCCATGTTCAAGCCAGAAATAACTTATAGCACAAGTTAGAAACTCAAGAGTTTATAACAGTTTATAAGGGGAAAACCGCACAGCCCTGTGGTTTTAACTAAGTGACCATGGCTGTGAAAACAACATTGCCACCAACTGGTATAATTCTCTACCATCCATTATCCTGCCTGCCGAGGGCATATTGTACAATCTAGGCAGCACAGGAAGAGATCCAATTGGCAATCGATTATCAACATAGCACACATGGCAGCAAGAAAATGAAATGAATTTCCATTCACCAGACACTCAATCTTTTCTTCTTTTTTTTTTTTTTTAGAAAGAGACAATGGGAGAGAATCAATTCTATTTAGTATTCTACGTAGCTTTTGTTGCTCTGACACTCCATTGTGTACATGGTGCTGGGGTTCAAACCACTGTCCTCGGGCATGTAAGGCAAGCACTGGAAGCACTGAGCTACCCCTCCCGCCCCAGACACTCAATCATTGTGGTATATTTTAATAACAAAAGAAAGAGCCTCTAGTTCCAAGAATTCCAACTTTGCTTTCACGCTTTCATAAATTTTGTCTTAGTGTGTAGTTCTCAATTTTTTAAATAAATAAAGCAGTTTAAAAAATCCATACAAATAACAAGCTCCATTGTAATTTCACAAAGTTTGTCATAAGTACGATTCCCATTACATGACATATTTAAAGAATTATTCTCATTCTACAACAGAGGTAAAAGCGCACTTTAAGCATAAAGTAATCAATATAGTTAAATTCAGGAGAATTATCTGGGAGATATAAGCATTGCATTGAGGTATCAGAGTTGATATTTTCCCTCTGAAATCTGAACCCAGGATTGAGCTTGTGGGCAATAAAAATGAGTAGATCTGGAACACACACAATATCTTTAACAGAGGTCACTGTGTTTTCATTGAATAAAACAAAGTAAACATGTAAGGTGACTAGAAAGAAAAAACTAAGAAGTATGGGGGGAATCCCATCTGTTAGATGTTGTAAGTGGAGAATTCAAGCTATCATGCTTTTGAAACTTTTATATAGTTACCATGGTGGTCATCCCTCACCATATTAAAGGAGCATAAGATTTACTAGCAAAGAGACCATGAATGCCACCCTAGCAGTGCATGTGCACAATCCTTTTCCACCTGTGACTCCCACACCCCATAGCCTGTGTGCTCAGAGGCTTCACCTTCAGAGGTGAACACATTGACTGAAGATCCCGGATGCAGGATCTCTGCTATCCACTAAGAAGGAAGCAAGAGTCCGAGTTAAGAATGTTAAATGCATTATTCCATGTACTCTGTTCAAATAGTCTTCAAAATAAAAAGAAATTGAAAATAAAGTAGACTACTCATAAGACCTCTTTAGCAGCTAAATTTTGTCTCCAAGCTACAGACTGCTTGACCATATATACGGACAATCGGAGGCCAAAGTAATCTTTGCATCTCAGGGTCTCAGGGGGCACATGGGACATAATGTTGACAGTTCGTATCATGTGAAGTTAAAGGTATTTATTCCATAGACACTTGACACATATGCGTGATAGGTATTGTTTAGGCTATGATTGATAAAATAGAAAAAGTAATTCTTATCCTTGAAGTCAAAAGAGGAGAGTCAGGTGATAAACACACTGAATAAGGAATATAGCATATTAGAAAGTATGAAGTGCTAAGAAAACGGAATTAGGAATGCAGGTGCAACTGATTGCATATGTTACTAGCTTCTATGACTTGATGCTTTCATACCAATCCTATATTTATAAAATAGATTAATCCAATAATATGCTTGAGGTACTCAGCCTTAGGCAGCCACCTCCCTCAAGTCTCCCCACCTCTCCTCAAGAGTGGTCTTCTTCCTGAAATGAGCTTTTCAAATGCAAAGAAGCCAGCGCAGAATCCACATCCCAACCACTTTCCCTCCTGTGTTCTCACACTCCGAGCTACTCTGCCCCACCCTAGTCATCCTAATCCAGGTGTCCCACAACTGAGAACAGCAATTGTGTCCCAAAGTCTGCGGGAATTATTGTAACTGCATTCTGTATATCTTCTCCTAACTTCACCAGTTGGATGTTTAGCTCATTAATTTTCAAGGTTGTTCTTTCTTTCCTTTAGTTTTGGGTTTCATTTGTTTGTGCAGTGTAGGGGCTCAGTCCTGAACCGGGGCTTCCTGCCTGCTAGGCAAGTGCTGTAACCACTTAACCACACTCCCAACCCCTTTCTTTCCTCTTAAAACCATTTCTTCTCATGCAATTCTCAAAATACACGTGCTTGATACATAATCTTTTCTTTGCTGTTTCATCCTAAACAATCAAATATCTAAATTTTTCTATTAATTACATAAAAGATTTTTTTATTTTCTTTTCTAAATAAATGAGACAATGCTATATTTTGTAACTGATTTCCAAGAAAATTGATTCATCGGAAATGCAACACGCCTGGAGAGATCCAAGTATGAACCTTACTGACACTAGCACTTCATTTTCAGTCTGGTACACAGTTAATTAATGCAAATAATGTGGGTAAAGAATTTGCATTCTGGGGCTGGAGTGGTGGCTTGGCGGTTACGGTGCTTGCCTGGCATGCGCAAGTACACAGGTTCAAACCCCAGCACCCACGTACAAAACTAAGTGTCAGAGCAACAAAAGCCATGTGAAAAACTCAATAAAAATTGATTCTCTCTCTCTCTCTCTCTCTCTCGTTGTCCTTCTCTCTTTAAAAAAAGTATTAAAATAAAAAAGAATATGCATTCTCATTATTTAATGCAAGACCTTATGCATATCACTTATAGGACTTGTTAATTGTGTCTGAATCATCTATTAATTTCTGAGCAAGATGTCAAAGATCACTACAATTAAGAATTGATTGTTTTCTCCCTGTAATACTGTCAAATTTTACTTTTGACATCTGAGTCAGCATATCATCTGTCCACTCAGTATTTGAATTGCACACATAAAACATTTTCTGTTAATTAATCTTCTTCTTAGAACTGTTCTGAGAGTCATCTCCAAGGATACAAGAAGAGATGAGGTATGTTCCACAGAACAGCTAACCTTGGCTGCCTCTCCTCTAGGATGGCTGCTATTAAGACAACATCTTGCCATCATGGGAGAATTGGGCATAGCAGCTTAGGCGAGAGCTGGAATTTTTGCTCCACCCATCAAGCATGAATTCTTCCTTCAATACTGTAGCTTTGCAAAGTAGAGTGGGTCCTCCTGGTGAATGAAAGTTCTCTTCTTATGCCCTTTAAGAACAATGGTTGTGAGGCTAATGGTACAGCCTAGCACTAGCCCTGACACAAACAGGACATGCCCTGGGTTCAAGTTCCAGTCCCACCCTTCTCCACAATGTAAAACTGTGTTATTCAATCAACCTCTTTCCGCAAACTTCACTCTGCGCACCTATAAATTGGGAGAAGATGGAAAGTCTAGATTGACAAGGTATGGAAATTTTTAAGACAATCTGTAGAAAGCCTTCAACAGAACATCCTGAACTACACAGGCACTGAGTAGTCCTCAGGTGTTATCTGTTTGTTTTTCCTTCCATAATTTATTTTAGTTAAGAGGCTGAAGCAGGCTGGTTGGTGGGAGAAAGAAACTCCGAAATCTCTCCCTGAAATGTAAGAAATCACCTTCACCTTTCAATGGAGTTCTGCTGTGTCTTGGGCCACAGTTACTGGCAATCGGCTCGGGCCATTCATAAGCAAAAGCATCCTGCTTCTACCACAGGGAGAGCATGCATTGTTTCCATCTGCTGCAGGACACATTGACCCTCCCCTTTGTTCAGACAAGCCAGACAGTAGCGTGAAAAGTGGTCTATTTGCCATCAATCTCTCTTGGAAGTGACTCAACCACAGAGTTCTATACTTGATTTTGCAATTTGAAGCTTAACATACATACATGAATGGGAAATAGGACTGTATTCATTTGCTTAAGCTTTCATAAGAAAAATATCAGAGACTGCTGCTTAAAGAACAGACACTTATTTCTCATAACTCTAGAATTCCAAGATCAGAGCACCAGCATGGCTGGGTTCTGGTGGGGGCTGTCTTCCTGGCTTGCCAACAGCCACCATCATGTGGCACAGTCAGGGAGTGCAACCTCTATAGTGTCTCTTCTGATTAGAACAGTAATCTTATCAGGAGGGCCTCACTCTCATGACCTCATTTAAACATAATTATCTTCCAAAGACCCTATCACCAAATATCTGCACAGTAGGGTTGAGAGCTTGAAGATGAATTTTGAGAAGACATAATTCAGTCCCTTGCAGAGTTAAAGGAGTAGTCACTCTATTGGGTCTTTGACTTGAAAAAATCCTAAAGCCATATTTGCCATGTTTTCTGTTAATCTTTTCAACAAATATGCAGATCAACTGCAAAATAGGTTAATTTACAAATTTGATTTGCCGAACATGGGGGATTTTGTGGCAGGGGTACAAATATCCGGTGTTCAATTTGAATGCCTTTACAGAATTCAGAAAATATTGGCATTAAAGAAATGACTTTTCCTACAAACAAATAGTGAAGAAAGGAGATCCGCACTCCTAACTTCCTTAACTACATTTATTTTTAAATCAAACACCTGTGAAAAGTGATAGTTTGTAAAAGAAAAAGTCATGCTCCATCTACAGTGTTCTTTACCAATTTTCCTATGACCTTGATAAAGTTGACATTCCACAGGGTGCTGAACCCCAGGTGGTGAAGGTTTGGGGAAGAGTGTAGAGTTCATAGGGTGGCAAGGGGAGGCCTCTGAAGACCATGTTCAACTCTGAATTCCTATAGTGATATCTCCATGCCCTGTTTGGGATATGTATCACGTTAGCCCTCATATTGAAGGTATTTGTATGTGGCTGCCAATTTCATGTCCCAGTAGGTAGAGGAAATGACTGTAGAAAACTGCTTACATGTGGCCAAGCAGGAGGAATTGGTTGGTGAAGTGGATGTGACAGAAACCTGGGAAGAAATTGACTCTCTTATATATACACTGCTTTCATTTCTATGACAATCAATTTCAAGCAGTCTATCTGAACAAACCCAATAGCTTATGGGCATTCGTCAGGTGATATTTCCTAATTTCAGTTTTGGGTAACTTGGTCTCAAGCTGTGTTCATTTTTCTTCTTGGTGTATTGAGCCAATTTCTTTAACTCTAGAGAATCTAATTCAGGGACTTTCACAAAGCCAATACTCAGAAAATTTGTTTTGTTAAATAGATGATGAAAATTTGGAACAGGGAAGGGGCTTGTGGGTATGAACAGGTTAACCCTTCCTGCTTCTCCTCTCAGGCAAGTGCAGCACAAGAGGAGACTGCAGAGTTTCTGCCCAACTTTAGCGTCTTCTTCTGCTTTGGAGTAATACTAAGGCAAAACAATCAACAAACACAGTCACTAGGGAGCAGAGTGACCATTTCTAGTCCTAAAATGCTAAGCAAAATACCTGGCAACTTTTGTCCATTACATCATTTAATCTTTCAAATAACTCCACAAAATGGAACTTTAATTTTTCCCATCATAGAAGAGAAAGCTAATACTAATGGAGATTAAGCAGGATGAAGATTGGGAACCAGGACTTTCTGACTTCAAAGTATACACACCAGCGTTAAAAACCTACACTGTAAGTATCTTCACAGTGTATAAAAGCAATATTCATTTCTAACCCACTGAAACTCTGCAGATCATTCAGGGAGAATCACAGATACAACCAAGCATAGAAATCAAGGATCTTAGACAGCATCCTGTCTAACGCATGGGAAAACCAAGCCATGGATCCATACAGTGACGTGCCAGAGGCCACAGCTACTGATGGGTGGGGTCAGTCTAGCAAAGGGGCCTCCTGACTCCTGGTTCTGCCAGGTGATATGTGTTCTTTAGTCCCACCACAGCATTTAGATGTCACGTATTGAAAGCATGGTAGGAAAGAATGATGTCATGTGGTTCTTCTCCTTTACACGGGAAGAGAGATTCTAACAGGAATCACTATGCTAGACGAGGTGAAGGAAATAGGGAAGTGTAGTAGTGCTACTGAGCTTATCCCTACTCGATCTAGTTAAGCCAAAGGAACTGCAGAAATCAGGAGGCAAATTAACCAATGCAGGGCTCTGTGTGGACTTCAGGGTGGCCAGGACCAGGGACAAAACCTGCTGAGACTTATTACTATTTTTTTAAAATCTGTCTTCTCATTAGATTGTAAACTCAGTGTGGGAACATTGTCTCTCTCAGTCGGAGTTATAATCCTGATTTGTAACACACTACCTGGCAAATAGAATCAATAAATACTTGCTGAATTAATGAACGAAATAAATCAGAAATAAATGAGGGAAGCCTTCTGGAAATCTCTGGGCTACCCCTATCCTCTCAGGTGTTTTTATGCTGAATTGTATTGTCTTGGAATGTGCTCTCCCTGTGAGGCTTGCTCCCCAGAGCAGAGGCCACCTCCTTCAGGAAGGCTTATTTCTTCCAAAGGTGAGGAGCCCTGTGTCTCTCTCATTTTTTTCCGTTCTTTGATCTTCCATATTTGATGAATTGTCTAACTTGTCCGCCAGTTTACAAGTACTACCAGAATGGAGATGATGTCCCATTTCTCTTTACAAACCAGCATCTAGTATGTAGTAGAGAAAATAAGGTGTCACCTAACATACTGTGACTAAATGACAATAAGTATCTATCACAATTATTACATTGATGGTTAGAAAACTGCTTTTAACATAATTTTTAAATCCCTTTTTAGACACTGACCATATGCCTGATCTATAGTACTAATCTTGTTTGAAGGTCAAGACACTGAAGTCTGCCTTTCCAGACCTCCTGAGAGACCCATGAAAATCAATTTCCTACCAAAAAAATTGTCTCAAGCTAAAGGTCAACACACTCAAAGAGAAACTCACAGATTACTTTAAAATCACTGAAACAAGCCCTTTCTTTGGGAATATGCTTCTCAAGACAAATTTCTTCTTTCAAACCTGCAATGTCACATCTCTGTTTCAACGCTGATTTGAGAATACTCCCTGGAATCCTTTATGTCCCTTTCATGTTGTAGTCTATAAATTTGTTTAAGGACAAAGACTTCATGGTGTTCCACCTGGAGCATGTGTTAACTTACTACAGAATGGACCTGGGCTGCTTTTTCTTTCATTTGTCTACTGCAAAACAGGAATCAACCCATTGATGCCTCAACTTAAATAACTTCAACTCTGATAATAGTTACCACTCATCTGTGAGAGTTTGGCCCACGCTTAGCAGCAATTTTCCACAGAAAATCCAAACATGTTCATGATCCTGTAAGTTTCTTTTTAGATTTCTCCCTTCAAGTTCACACTGTCCCAACCTGCTGGCATGATTAACTTTGAGGAAGAAAGAAGAAACATCTTTTTCTGTTTTCCAATTTGGAAGGTCACCAGTCACAACAGGGGGAAGAGAGAGAAGAGATTTTTACACCAAGATTCAAATTCTCTGGCATGGGGACACACAAACAAAGCTTAGATTTGTTTTCCTTCCTGTTCCTATTATGAGTTATTTATCAGTCAGATGTAAAAGTATCCATACCTTCAAGGAGATTCTGATGTCTATGGTCTTGAACTATGTGTATATGATACCTAATTATATTTGCCAGTGATGTAGTACATTCACATAATCTATAAATGAATATTTATACCTAGGTAAATAACTGAGTTATAAGTCTGTATAAAAAGTGCTCTTTCTAGACATAGATGCAGATGATGTAGATACAGGGAATGTAAACAATGTGTAATAAATAAGTGTTAATGAATCTGGTATAAACCTGGAACTTGGACCTGTTCAGCATGCCATTCCTGAGATGAAGAATATTTTGTATAGAATCCTCAGGAATGTGATGGATTTCTGTGGACCAGTCATTTGTACTTAATGATAAGATAGCAATGTTTCCAGAGCACCCAGAATATTAGAAGATGAATAGAGGAGATGGGGAATGGAATTCCAAGAGGATGATAAGGGCAAACTTCTCACCCTAGTTGTTTCTACTTTTTGCTTAGGTAGTTTTATCAGCCATTGTCTGTCTGTGTAGGGAAATCTGAGAAACTTGGAAAATCCATACCTCTCTCTGGGAGCAAGCAAATTAATATCTTTTTCCATCTAAGAAATATTTTACTCTTAGATTTTGTCTGTTGACTTCTTTTCATTAATTGTATTATTCTCAAGATGTGAAAAATGATACAGTTGAAATGCCAAAGTCAATATAAGCATTGAATATTTCTGATTTTTGCAAAAAGACCCTTTGTTGGGAAAGGATCTAGATAGGTTGCCTGGATAATTCTGTATGAGAATATTGAAGAAAAAGAAGAAAGTTGAAAATAAATGGATTCCTATTGACCAAAAGGGAAAAAAAAGTGAACGTGGTGATTAAGGAGGAGGAACATCATAGTGATCCCAATACTCAGCATTTAATTTCACTGAGGTAGTCTCATCAAGCATGCTTGATTTTTATAATTAGTTGACAAAGTGCAAGGAGCAAGCGGAGGAAGGGAAGGAGATAAAAGGAAATCTGGTAGATTTGGACAGAGATTTATTCTAGCTTGGGGCTCAAATACATGGTAATATGAAAATAACAGCATGTTTTTTCTTATTTCTTCAGAAAAAGGATTCAAGTATTCATTCATGAACAAAATGTACTGACTTTAATGAATTTATAAAAATGCATTCTTTTCCACCTTCTTGAGTTTCCTTTAAGTAGAATCAGGAAGGCAAACCCTACCAGGCTAAGCGCTCCCTTGAATGGTTATGTATGAGTCACTGAGAGTTTAGAAAGTTGAAATTAAAATGAGGAAAAATAACTTTTTCTTCCAGGACCCAGCAGATTTCCAATAATGCAGGCGAATATCTATCTATCAGTTCATGGTTTTTGAATGTGGGTGATATTAATTAAAAGCCAACCCTGCACTTTGTAAATCTTTTCAATGATATTCTGTATTAGTTGAAGATTGTGTTCTTCCTTTGCACAAAGTAGGTAAAAAGTTACTTAGTAAATGAACGGGAAAATGAATGATGGCGCAAAACTGTTTGAATACAAAATCAGCAGGAATGGAAGCTTATCTTTCCTCCAGAGCCTGCAGAGTTTGGTTCACTGTTTATTGCTCATAATTTCATAACTCTTTCTCCTATGAAGCATGTGTTTTTTGGAAAATTCTCAAGATTAAATAATACCTCTTTACTTTAATTTTGATAGACTGCAATGTTTTAAAGAAACAACACAGGAAGACAATTAGCTCAGCTAATAGAAACATGTTCAATGTATTTAGCATCTTTGGGGATAGTGGGAATATGTGTCTCTTGATGTAGAAAGGAACATTTGATGAGATACTCTCATTATTTTCTTATTAGAAAAATCAATCTTAGGGGCTGGAGTGTTGGCTCAGCAGTTACAGCACTTGCCCAGCATGCGCTAGTATGTGAGTTCAACCCCAGCACCATGTGCACAACGATGTCTAGGTGCAACGAAGGCCACATGAAAACCTAAATAAAAATTTCACTCTCTCTCTCTCACTGTACTTTTCTCTTTAAAAAAAGAAGTAAAAAAGAAAAATAAAAATCAATCTTTCAGAGACAGGAACAGGTTTTATTTGCTTGCTTGTATTTTTTCCCCAAATATACCAGCATAGCATGTTTCCATATTTGTATTCATATTTGGATGGCCTCTTTTAAATGGATATTTTCTTAAATGTATACATACATAAGCTGCTACAAATAGTACCTTAGTTGAGTAGTAAGACTTATAAACTGGATTGAATTTATTTTATTTTGCTGACTATAAAAATTATTTCTATTTCCATCATAAGAAAGGTATCTATCTAGTATTTCCAAGCAATGTCTAAGTGAGGCATTAATGTGAGTGGGTCAGAGATTCTTGAAGAGAAGACACCCCAAGATCAGCAAATTCAACTCCCATCACCAATATTTTCATGCATGGTGCATTTGCCATTTGAGATCGGCTGATACACATCCTCAAAAGATGTACCCCATACCAGACCTGCTGAATCACAGTGTACATAGCTGGAACTCTCTCTAACATTTGAGAACAAATCCAATTGTCTCTAATAAGTCAGCTCTTCAGACATTGGAAATGGATATCTTGTTGATGCCGAAAACTTTCTTTCTAAATACCTGATGACCCATTATGTCTCAAACGAGATTTAAAACGGAAGACAGAGGTTGACAATTAATCACAATTTATGAATCCCTGTTTCCAGGATACAAAAATAAAAGGTATTTTTTTTTAGATGATACATTTGAAACACTTAGCAGGGTGACTGGCAGACCATGAGCCTCTATAAATCTTGGATAGCCTGTGAACATGGTCATGGAGGTGCTGGGATTAATGGTAGTACTTGGCAGACTTCCTCGCTTCCTTCCCTGCTTACATATGCTTTGTAATTTATTTTTGAGACTTCATTTTTAAGTCAGATGTGCATGCAGTAGCAAACAAGAATGACACTGCACAGAAAAGCTTTAGTAAAAACACAGCACTCCTTTGCATGCACTCCCAAAAGGCATCAATCAATTTGGTTGTGCAATAGCCTTCATTCTTAATTTGTTTTTAGGTATTTTGCTAAGTTTCTTCCCCATGTTAAGTAGCAGGTCAATGACTATACCTCTTGCTTTATAAACTTGAATTGCTAATTACTCCATGGTGTGATCAATGAGTTCCATAAACTTCCACTTTGTCCTCTCTCTTCCTTCCAGTGGTTAACATTGGAATTATTTCTCCAGTTTTTTTAAATGATCACCATTGTACCCTGCCCATGTTTCGTTCTACTAACTTTTGAAGATATGTCATGACTTTCCACAAAAAAGACAGTATATTTTTAGTAGCAATTTTGTTTATTAAAACACAGAACTCACTTCTTTGCCTGCACTTTCCCTTATTCTCAGTTATATATTGATTTATAAACCCACATTTAAAAAATTCTTTATATTGGTGCATTTTGTTATATAGAATAGGGGGTTTCATTGTGACACATTCTTACTTGCATGTAGCAGAAACATTTTGTTCTGCACCTATGTTCAGGTTTTCTAGAGTTTTCCATAGACAATAAAGGTGAATAAGCAACAGACAGCATTTGATAATTAGTTTGTCAAGATTGTGTTTGCTTTACTATGAATCCTGTATAGGATTCTTTGAACTACTGAGGGAGAATATCCCATTTCATTTTTATTCGTCACCACATTGTATATAACTGAGATAAACATTTGAAACAAACTAGGAAAAATCAATGCACAGATAAGGCAGAGAGACATCATGACCTGCTGCTGCTACTGCTGCTTCCTCCTCTACAACTTAACCTCCTCCTATTTTTATTTTTAATTTATTTTTGTTGGATAGTTTTGGGATTTTGAGTAATTTTTATTCTTGCACTATCTTCATTTTATCCTCACGTTTTTTAAATCAATATCTTAATCTTACCATCTATGCTTATTCATATACATCTTAGTCTGTTTCCTGCTGCTATAACAAAATGCCACAGACTGGATGAATTACAAACTATAGAAATTTAGTTGCCTTAAGTTTCTAGAGGCTGGAAAGTTCAAGGTTGAGGAGATACACCTGAGGAAGGCTTTGTGCTTTGTCATAACACAAGGGAAGGCATCATGTGACCAAAGAACATGAGAAAGAGAACAAGCAAGGGGGCTGGAACTCATCCTTTCATCAGAAGCCCACTCTCATGATAGCTAACCCACTCTCACAATAGTTAACCCACTCCCATGATAACTAACCCACTCCCATGATAGCTAAACCACTCCTATGATAACTAACCCATTCCCACAATAGCTTGCCCACTCCCATGAAAACTAACGCACTCCCACAATAGCTAACCCACTCCCACGATAGCTAATCCACTTCCACAATAGATAGCTCACTCCCATGACAGCTAACCTGCTCCCACGATGACTAACCCCCTGTCATGATAGCTAACCCACTCACACAGTGCCTAATCCACTCCCTTTATGACTAACCCATTGTCATGATAGCTATCCCCACTCCCAGGATAACTAACCCACTCCCATGATAGCTAACCCACTCTCAGGATAGCTAACCCACTGCCATGATAGCAAATCCCCTCTCAGGATAATCAACTTACTCCCAGGAGAAAGGCATTAATCTATCCTTGACCATGGAGCCCTCTTGTCTTCAACATCTTCCAAAGGCCCCACCTCCCAACACCATTGCCTTAGGGATTAATGCTCAACCTGAGTTAGGGAGTGAATAAACATTCAGATTATAAGGAACCATTCTTCTTCTTAGGGAACCCCCTCTGTCCTTTTTGTCCCCCAGGCCCACTGTAGGGACCCCACTGGGTCTCTTCTGGTGGAGGCCCTTCATCTTTCCCATGTTTGCTTTCTGTGTGTGATACTTGATTGCAGCACATACTCAAGTAGCTTCCTAGGAATGAATGGAAAAGGAAGCTTTGAGATGAAGCTGATTGCCCTCTTCCACTGGCTGAGACTGGAGTTTCCTCTGATAGGTTCAAGGTTCAGCTGGTGGGATCTGCCTGGGGTGCAGTCCTTTGCAGCTGGTAAGGGTTGCAGCTCACCTTCAATTTCTTCTTTTTCTAGGTTCTTACCTTGTGAATCCAAAGAATGAAATCCACAGACCAGGAAGAGTGAACAGAAGAATGATTCACTGAAGAAACAGGAATCAGGAATAGAACTCTTGCAATGTGCGAGATGTAACGTGCAAGGAGGGACCTGGAGAGCAGACTTTCTCCGCCTGAGTGTGCACAGCTAGGGGTTTATATAGCACTGGGGTCACTACTATTGGTCCAAACTTACGCAAAATATGGCTTGAGGAAAGTACTAACACTAAAGGTCTAAATTTATGCTAATTAGGGTTTGGAAACCCACGAACACCACTGGCCAAATCACAAGTCCCAACTTGCATTCAGGTTCGCCTTGCTTCCATTTTCTCCCACTTCTTGGGGAAACTTCAGGTGCACAGTGAGGGGAGGGGGAGCATCTGGAGCTGTTGCTCTACATAAGGCAGGATCCAGCTGCAGGAGTCTGTAAGGGGCCCATGCCTGGCTGCCCACAGGTGACAGGTGGAAGGTGGTGCACCTTAACTCACCTGCCTCAGGCCCCTGCCCTGCATGGAAGGTCCCAGCAGCTTTGGCCCTGGAATACCTGCGGGCGCACCCTGCAGCTTCACTGCCCCATTGCCTAGTGGCTCCATCACTCCACTGCTCTTTCTCCCCAGGGACCAACAGCCAGGCTGCACAGCTTGGTTGTCAGCTGGATCAAAATGATTGTTTGGCAAACGTCCCTGAAAGTTTAACTCATGAGCTATTGTTTTGCAGGAGCAAGTGTTTCTGAAAACTTGTGGAATCTGTATTACCCTGGATATTCTGAAATTTTACAGTGATGGTTCCAAATGCTAATCTTCCCCTATCCCCCATCTCCCATTCATTCTTCTGGGCATGTTCTACCATGTTCTTTTGATTTAAAAAAAAAATTCCTTGTTTTATCAAAAATTTTTCTTTCCATTTCTGTGTCTGGGACTTTAATCATTCAGAAGTTGGAAGCTGGATTTCATGTATTACGTCTCTAGATTCCTTTTTCCTTCCATATATTTCTGTTTTGCTTTAGATTCTGAGAGATCACTTTAACTTCACTCATCAGTTTGTGCATAGGACTTTTTAATTTGTCAAGCATATTTTATTGTTTTCTCATCTTCTCTTTTAGAGAATACTATTTTTATTTTATTTTATTGATGCAATGCTGTGCTGATTTTGGGTAATTAATTTTCCTTCTGATACTGAATTATTTTTTGTCCTTCAGGATAGGTGTTTCTGTAGGTAGTGGTCTTTACCTTTTGTGTTTCTTGTTCTCTTTATGTAACTGGTGATTCTCAGTTGTCTTTATCTGTTTACAAAAAGGATTTGCTAGCTCGTGTCAGTTTCAAGGTCCCTTCCACCCACATCTCTGAATAGAAATTCTGATGAGTTCTGTGTGAGAAATGGAAGATGACCCAAGGACCTGCAAGTCTCCCAAGTTGGAGGAACAAATAGAGACTGACTTTCAGAATGGCAGAGGGCTTTATTTTAAGGTATAGAAATTCCCAGTGAAATGGCCTTTCCCAAAGCGTTCCTTCAATTTGGGAAGATTAAAGTCCCCTGGTCTTTTTCATTAAGGTGATCTTTGCTGCCAACCTGTGTTCTACTCAGAGGCCTGGAAGGTGGGCATGATTTCCCCAGGAGGACTCTCAATGTACCCTCCCAGTTCCAGCCCTGCCTGTCCTATTGGCAAATCAACCAAGAGCTGCCAGAATCTACACCTGAAATGCTGGACTTGTCTCTTCTGAATCCTCTGATACAGGTTCCAGGCTGCAGCTATTCCCCTGTCTTATTAACTTTCTCTCTTCTCCCCAAATTATGGAGATTCCTTATTCATTAATAACATTTTTCTTAATTTTATTTGATGTTAGAATGAGGGAACCAAAAGGAATGGAACATCCATTTCTAAATAATTTAAACTGTATTACTCTGCTGAATCAGATTAAATCTGGCCTGTTCTCCATACTTGAAGAATGATTCAGGGCCTCTGTATGTAAGTGAACTACAACCTAGCTTGATAGGCAAGCAGCCAATCACAGGCTGACGGCTGCCAAATTAGGCAAACCCCAGACTGCCCCTAGCAGGTGCTATGGTATGTTGTATTCTGTCTTTCCAGTTATAAAGACGTTGTGTGGGGCCAGGAGGAGACTTTTGGAGCCATCTATGGTGTGGAATCAAAGGATCTCTTCCATAGAATTATTTTTCTCCTTTTCTAAGAGACTGAAAACAAAACAAAATTAAAATAAGCACACAAAAAAAAAAAAGAAAGAAAAAAATCTCTCTTTGGATATCAAATTCTCCTCTAGACTTTTCAATCACTATAAAGATCTGTAACCATATTTTTAACTGCAGAAAAGGATTTTATTTTTATGTAAACAAATCTTTTCTAATATACACAAATGGATTCCTTGACTGCTAGACAAATAACCCATACAATTTTTTCCAGACTCAAAATGAACTGCAAGTTGAAGTTTTCAAGCAATATTTCACTTGTAGCAGCTCTCTATCATTTTTTATGAAGATATCCACCCGTATAAAACACTTTTAAAGCAATTGCTGCTGTGGCAACTGAGTATGCCTTTCAGTGTAGGATGTGTAAGGGTACAAAATTCAAAACTGACAAGTCTCCCAAAGTTCCCAACTACATCAAAGCCGAAAGGCACCCTTTTCCTTAAAAGGATGTCTCTCAGGTTCTCAGATCTCAGAAATTTGGGAACAAAATTGAATTCTGAATCATGCTCTGAGTGAAAACTTTGAAATATTGTTTCAAATACTGTTGTTTTTTTTTTTATCTTTTATTATGCTTTAGAAACACAATATCCCTCAAAAGCTCTGATTTGGGACCATGCAAGAACTTTTTAGGTTAAATTATAGATAATGAGAGGTATAACTTAATCAGTGGATTGATCCACTGAAATGGATTAGCTAGGTAGTAACTGCAGGCAGGTAGGATGTGGATGGAGGAGGCAGGTCACTGGGGACATGTATTTGGGTTTTGTGTTGTGTCCCTGATGAGCAGAGCTCTCTCTCTGCTTCCTGTTGCCGTGTCCTGAGCTACTTTCCCCCCTTCTGCCCTTCTGCGGTGATGTTCTGCCTCATATTGGGCTCAGAGCTACAGACTGAACCTCTGAAGCCATGAGACAAAATAAACTTTTCCTCCTCTACTTTGTTCTTGTCAGGTCTTTAGGCCACAGTGATGAAAAACTGATTAAAACAGTGTGAACTTTTTCATAAGGAGCCGTTGTCAAAGTGGGGTACTTTGTAAAGCACTTTTGAACTTGGAAACTTGATGCGACATATGTCATGTTGAAGGTGTCTCATGGGATAAACCTGTAAACACCTTTAGGATGGAGGTGATGTCTTATTTTCGATTTATTAGAATACAAAAACAGAAAGAAATTAAGAATCTGTTTTGACCCTTGGTGTGGCTAAGTGTCTTCCCACTTTCTCTGAATACCAAATCCTCTTAAGAGGACCCTACATTGACTTTGCCTCGATTAAGTGATGCACTTTTTGTATTAGTGTTTATTACTAAGCCTTAATTCTTGTTAGACATTTGCTCAAAATATATCCTAAATATTTCCTTACTGAAGTTGGAGCTCCCCACCAAATGTTGATGGTATCTCCTCATTAACTTCTCATCTATATAATGAAGATTTATTAAATATATATCATGGGTTAAATACTGTCTGAAGAAGTGAGAATGAGATAAAGATTCATCCTTCGTAAGTGATACATACAATAGAAAACTGCACCAGATGGTCAATTATGAGGAACGGCAGAAGATTTTGAATGTACCCTTAACTCAGATGCAGAGGAAGTAAGTCAGAGATGAAATCTAAGCTGAAATAGATAAACTGTTGCCAGGATACGAGGACTATTCTAGCTGAGGAGAGAGTTTAAAAGAGCCCTAACAGGTGAAGAGAGCAGTTTACTACTGTAAAACCAGAAGCATCCAGGGATGGCCAGAATGGTACACAGGAAGTTAGAACTGATGAGTTAGGGAGAGCCATAACCTTAGGGACACTTGAACACCATCAAAGTGTGGAACATCATCCTGGGCACCATTAATAATGGAGAAAGCATTGTAAGGGAATGAGGAACATCACCACAAGTGTTCTAGAATGATCTCAGCTGATGGAATTTACGTAAGAGAGGAAGTAGGATGGAGGCACACGGCCCACTCAGGAGACACCTGAGGGACCCCAGTCATGTGGGGCTGGTAGCAAGGTCCTCAGACTAGCACATCAGCATCACCTGGAGCTTTGTGGCAAGGCTGGATCTTGGGCTCCACCCTGGAATCACAGATTCAGAATCCACTGATTCCCCAGGTGATGTTGATCTACACTGAAGCTGGAGACATGCTGCCTACACAAGTGGGTCTCCAATCTCAAAGCACAATCTCAAAGATCCCTGAGGATCTTAAACACGACCGCTGCCTACATCTTGACAAAGCCTCTCCCTGACCAAACTCTACCCAGACTCCCCCGAACCTGTCCTTGACTTGAATTCTAGATTGAAAAGACTTCAACAAAATGCTGACATTGTTTCTAACAGCTCAGCCCAGCTTCTTTCATGGAGCCCACATCTTGTCATGTGCCTTGTGGTAGTGGGAGAGGGCTCTTGAATATATGTTGATAGGGCAAGTCCTTACAAGGAACTGGAATTCAGAATGAAAACACATTTCCCCGTTGTGCAGAAATATTCACTTCTATTTCCTACACAAAATACTTAGCTATTTTTGGCAGAACTAGATCAATTATACCAAAAAGGTGATCACACTAGATTCTAATACTTATTTCCTTATATGACATCACTGTTAAACTATGGGCTTCTTGAAGATGCAGGATCTTTGTACCCTCAAAGCACTCATCACACAAAGTAGGAGTCCTTTAAACCTTAGGAAAGCACGCATAACAGTTCAATGAATAGAATGTCATTTCCACAAAAAGAATACGAAGTCCTTTTTGATGTGGCTGTCTTAAAACTGTATTTTTAAAATTCTAAACTGAACCTTGCTTTCTGTCCATGGTTTCCTACAAAAGCTTACAAGCAGCCATTGCCAATTAATGCTGAACACATTCATTCGTCCACAGGGATATTATTTCTGATTAAGAATTAACACACTTTGACACTAAGCCGTCAATGTCAATCGGTTTAAATCAAACTGAAATGTCAAACCACTTACCATATGGCTCATCCATATCTAATGCTAAATGCAAGGGTGAAAGAGCCAAGAAAAACTACCCTCGTACGCAGCAGACTCCAGGCCTTCTGCAGGACCCAACCCCATCTGATCACACAAAATCGTCCAGCTAGATTTTTCAACACACACCCCTTCCTAAGTATGTAAATAAAAGTTAAACGGGAGCTGACCCTTGCCTTCCATGTTTATCACACATCCCCACATGACTGTAACAGGGCCAGCCAATGCTGGCTGAATGAAGAGCGAGGAACAGTTATCTGCCTGAGCAGCAGCCTGTCCACCGCCACCGGCAGATTAGCAATCATGCTTTTCTGCAAATCCACTGAGTACTTAGAGGACAAATCAAATTAGATAGTGAAGAAACAAGAACTCAAACAATAATCGGTAAAAGGATTATGAGTACTACCTGCACAAATGAGATGAAAATGACTCATATCATAAACCTGCACGATTCTCTTGTAAATCCCTGTGGTTTAGATAACTGTCCCCTAAGGTCCAGGTGCTACAGGCTTGTCCCCAGTATGGCCCTAAAAGGAGGTAGAGGAACAGTGGGAGATCTTAGTGGGAGATCTGTAAGTAGCTCAGGGCATGCCCTTGAAGGTAACTGTGGGGCCCTGGTCTCTTTCCCTTCCTCTTTTTTGTTCCCTGGCTCATGATGAGGTGAGTGGTTTTGCTCTGCCACATGTTCCCACCACGATATGCAGCCATTTGCTGTAAGCCCAAAGAAGAGGGACCACTCAGTCAGACACTGAAACTTCCGAAACTGTGATTCAAAATAAACCTTTGCACTTTATAATATGATTATCTCCAGCATCTTGTTGCAGTAATGGAAAATTCACTGATACATGAAACTCAACTTCACACCATTGCATTTACATTAACCCTTGTAAAGTATCACTTTGGACTTAGGAGCAAATATTATTGAAGAGCTTTTCAGAATCTGGATGTTCACTTAAAGCAAAGGAGCCTGTATAATAGGGCTTTAGGTAAGGACAAAAAAGCTTTGTAGTTAGTAAAATTAATAACTAACATTTGCTGAATGTTTTAACTTAGCATTATCTGCTTATTCATTTACTATTTACAAGAAATCTTTGAGGCTGTTACTCTGTCTCCATTTTACTGATGAAGAAACCAAGCTTACAAAAAGTTAAGGAATTTGCTTCAACAGTGATCCAAAGGACAGTAAAAATACTGATGTACAGCACTGAACACTTGTCATTATTTACTTGTCCATGTCTGTAGAACGAATACCAAGGGTGAGCTCTGGTTGACAGTGGTGTGAGTGTACAATTTCATCAGTGTTCCTCCCTGCTGGGGGTGTTGGTAGTGGGGGTGGCTATGCTTGTGGGAGCAGAAGGCATGTGGGGAATCTCTGTACCTTCTACTCAACGTTACTGTGAAACTAAAATTGCTCTAAAAAGTAAACTCAGAGAGAGAAAGTACTACAAAGAAAAGAACAGAAAAACAGTACGATGAGAATCATATTCAGGCAAAATACAAAAATATGTTAATACTGTGTAAACAACAGCTAAAACTGGTCTAAAGCATCATCAGTCCTGCCTAAAGCAACGTAGTGCAGTGTAATAACCATTAAGGTCAGCAGCCAGAATGATTTCTGTGCAAAATCCTGAGAGCACAGAAATTCAGTGGAAATAAATCAGAGAGTGCCACCACTATTACGGAGCTGCATTCTTGTGGAGAGACATGGATAGCACAAATGTAAATACCCAAAGTATTTTTAGATTACGGAAAGTGCTGTGAAAAAATGAAATTGGGGGTTTGATAAAAAGTGCCATAAATTATTTTAAGTGGTTCAAGGTGTTGCTTAGACACAGTGGTATCTGGGTTCACGTGCACAGGAAAAAGTAGCCACCCAAAGACCTAGAAGAGAATTCCAGAAGAAAGAAGAGGAAAAAGAAAAATTTTGATCCTGGGTAGAGGTTGGAACTCAAAGAGCAGAAAAATACCAACGTGGCTAAGCAGGGAGAAGGACGGAAGCACAGAGGCAAGGGAAGGAACAGAGCAATTCCACCAGGACCCGGTTGCAGCAATGTAAGGACAAGGGTGGATGCTCAGAAGCCCGTCCACTGCCTGTCCCCATCTGCTAAAGCAGGACGTCCACCTGCAGTCTGGTTTCCTCCGTGACCTTTGCTAAATTCTTCTTTCTTTATGTAAGTCCCACCCAATTCTTCTTACGCTTGTTCTCACGCATATTTCAATTTTGTATTGGTACAAATGGATTCTATTTTTCAGTCTACTCTAATGTTCTCATTATTTTGTCTTATATGCATGAAGGAAGTGATAAGGGCAGCCAGGCAAAATTGTTGAAATATACTTTATCCCAAATGATATAATCCTCTATAATGACTGGAATTCTTACTTCTCTCTCATTGTTTTTTCAGACAGAAATGAATAAAAACTCACCCGTTTTTTTCTCTATTAAGCTCCAATCGGTCCCTATCTCTTAGGTACACTCCTCCCACCCCCTCCCACCCTCCCTTCCTTCTTTCCTTTCATTCATCCATTCGTGTGTTCTGAACATCAGTTTCAGAACCTGTACCACATCAGAAACTGCATAGAAATGTGACCTTCAATTGCCTATGTTCTCTTGGGTCACATAAACGAGATGCAGTTAGAATACAGTATGATCAGTTCTCAGTAGAAGTCAGAGTAGGACCGTAAGGGAGCACAACAGAGGACCCTCACCAGCCCCTGTGGGTAGAAAAATCCTTGAGAGACCCAGTGTAGACACAAAGGGGGCTGGGCAGGCGCTGAAGGGGCAGCCCAGGCCAAGCAGGCAGGTTTCATCTGCTGCAAAACAGTCACCTAGGCCGGCTGATCTGTACAAATTTAGAGATTTTTAATTATGCAGGAAACCCACAAATGCATGGTTATTTAAAAACCTAATAAAAAATGAGACCGTGGAAGAAAAATGTTAGGCACTATGTTTTCTTTAAACCCGTCCCTTCTCTTCATAAATACTATTTTTTAAGTATATGACTATGTAAATTCTCATTTATATATATTATATATATATATTATATATATAATACATGTGTACTTATATATCACTATACATACTGTTCTGTGATTTCCTTTTTTATTTAAAATATCTTGTAATGCTTACATTGTCTGAACATATATCACTCCTTTTAATATTTAAGTAATATCTTTTCGTGAGTGGAAATAATACGTACTCGCATATTCATAGTAAGAAAAACACCATGAAATCTGAAAAGTGGAAAAGAAAGCCCTCCAGTTCTTCTAGAACTATCAATTTCATTTTCATTCCCCAGAGATAATCTCTTTTAAAATATCTGTGTATTTTCTCCAAAATACTGTGTACATGTTTGTAAGTGACTTGTGTGTATTGTGTGTATCCATGTATGTGCATGTTTGTGTGTGCACTGTGTGCATGTGAGTGTGAGTGTGTGTGTGTGTGTCTTCTTCATACTCTTAAAACCAGGCTGTTCTCAGGGACCAGGTGGGGCACAGGTGGCACTCTGCGGCACTTGCCTTCCACTCAGGGAGAAGCTATGAGCAAGGTGAGCGGAGGGGTCAGATGTTTTTCATAGTAGAAAGGAGGCATTTCTATTTAATATAATGTGAACTTTGCAAATGCCAGTCTTAAAATAATTGTATTCCTGGTACAAAACCTTAAGGAGAAAAGGTCTATGGAAAAAAATAACATGCTATTACTTCAGATGTTGGGGGAGGGACAGGAAGTTTTCCTTGTAAATTATTCACTATCTTAAGCCCAGTTATTCAGAAAATGCATTTCGATAGGGCACTGTAAAGCCAAAGGGATCAGCAGGTAAAGCATTATGCAAATAGCCGCCCGCACCCAGAAGCCAATCCTGTTTTCCCGGGCTCCAGACATTCCACTTGTTATGCTTCAGAGCTGTGGCGATTCTATCTCCTGGTTCTGTTATAATTTATAGTAAACGAGGCATGAATTTGCAGGAATTATTTATTTACTTTGAAGTGAATCCGTGATCTGTGAATGACCTTATGACTAGTTAATAGGAGGAAAGAATTAGTTGTTATTGAAATGAAAGAGGAAAAATGAGATCTAAACATATAACATGCTTGACATTCATACAGTCTAAATTTCTCACCAGAAATTCATGTAATTAATATTCTCAAGATAAGTGAAGTGTGATCTTTATACGTGTATTAGGAGTGAGAAAATGGATGCCTTTCAATCTGACTTGTCCAATGTTACCTAAAGAGTGTGAGAGCAGGCGGGAATCAGGACTCACATCTACCTCTTAACCAAGCACAAATCTTAAGTACATATTCAAATACCTAATAATTATGCAATTACGATTAGTGAATCATTTGACATTTTAAGAAAGCACTTTTACAGCAAGAAATTTATACAATAACTCAGCTGAAAATGGACATGCGGGTACTACTCACAGTAAACTGAGGACCCGGGAAGTTGAAAAGCTTGCCTCCAGTCATGTGCTTAAGACGAGGAAGCATACAAGAGACAGTGCCCTACTCAGCAAATCCCAGTTTGCTCCCCTAAATCTCATGACACCGTCACAGCTACAATTGCAAAGCACGTAAAGCCTGTGTTGCTGTCTCCCTGACTCATGAAATAGGGAGGCATGAGGTTGCTCACCCTTACTTTGAAACCACAAAGAACTGATGATTTAAAATGACATTCGTGAAATTGGGAGAATTCATGGTTAGTTCCCAAATCAAATACGCTCAGCTCTTTGTGCATCACTTGTCATTCTGTCCAGATAATCCTGGTGCAGTTCCCTATGCATCCAGCAAGCTGAAGGAGCTCCTTACTTCTGCCCTGTGTAGGGCAAGTTCTCAGTTTGGCTGGAGGATTCAAGAGAGACGTCTTCAATTTGGCCACATGGGGGCAGTATTGCCATGCATTGAAAGGCTTCCGGTCCCTGCAGTTCAGGATAAGCCTGAACCACCAACCAACTCAGGAAAGCATGCATTCTTTTGTGTCCTCTTTTACTTAGAGATGTGGGAAAGAGATAACAAACTGTGTGGTCTCTGAATAGAGAGCTCTGTTTCTTCTGTCCAGTTTGCTGGGAGGATGTGGGTGCAGGGTAAGGGGCAATACACTCAGTGAGCACGAGTTTCCATAGCAGAAGAAGGCAAAGCAGGACTGCAGTTTCAGACGAATGGTGGTCTTAAAATAGTGCCCCAGCTGAAGATTTAGTTTCTTGTGTCTTTATTTGACTTTCTAACAAGGAAGAAAGAAATATTTGAATTGGTATTATCTATTTTTATTAGTGACTCTAATTTATCAAAGTTGCTTTTTCCTGGCAATAAATCCTTAGTATTGCCAGCTTGCAATTCTATGCATTTGAAATATTCCATCCTACTTCTCCCACACACAATTTTATGACGGAGGAAACTCACTTTGTCTCTCTATCTCTCTCTCACTGTCTCTCTCTCTCTCTTTCCTTTTAAGATGGAGAGAGAGAGAGAGAGAGAATCATTTTTTTCTTTAGATTTTCATGTGGCTCTCGCTGCTCCAACAGTGGTGTACATGGTGCTGGGGTTGAACTCACATCCTCGCACATGCCAGGCAAGCGCCTTAACTGCTCCAGCCCCCCAACTAGTTGTCTTATACATATCATGTACATGTTTTTTCCTGGAGCACCAAAAGGACTCTCTTTCCATCCTCACAGCAATTGTGTATGATAGGTGTCATTATTTTCATTTTACAGAAGGGGAAACCCGAAGTCAAGAAAAATTAACAGAACTGATTCAGCTTCTCGCAGATAGGAAATGGCAGAATCAGATGCACAAACTCATGTTTCTCTTCCTTATCAAATTCATTTCATATTCAGGATAACTTCTCTCCATTTGAAAATTAATCTCTGCTTTTTCCAGTTTGTTATTATCCAAATTTACTTTTCGATTCTTAAATGAAGACACATCAAGAAAGAAATAAGAAAGAGCTAATGAATGTAATGTCCAAATGAGTCCTGGTATTGTTGGAGATCTTTCTGTAACCTCAGACTAATGGATGTAGAGAGAGAGTATTCCACAGCAAGGGAGGGTCACAGTTACCTTAGCAAACACGCAAACATGACTCGGTTTTCTCTCCCTCTGGACATCTTTTTTTTTTTTAAGAGAGAGAGAAAGAGATAATCAATTTAATCTAGTTTTTCATGTGGCTTTCATTGCTCCAACACTTCACTGGGTACATGGTGTTGGGGTTCAAACCCTCATCCTGGCACATGCCAGGCAAGTACCATGACACTGAACCACAGTTCCAGCCCCTTTCCTTCTGATCTTAACTAAGAAGCATGTATGGTTGGTTTTTATTCAAAACTCACATTTAAGTGACAATAATAACAAGAGACAATATAATTAAGAATGGTTAGGTTAAAAGGGATCTAATAAAATGAAGAGAAAGATGATTAACAATGTAGGAAACTATTATCATTTAGCCATGTTCCACTCACCTTGGGGTTGTACCAAGGACAGAACCTGGCTGACCTCAGAGGTTCAGTCTCCCTGGTCCTCTGGGGGCTAAAAATGTCCTTTTATGGGCAACCCACGCTGTCTGGCAGGCACTTTTACATAAGGTAACACAATGCCCTGCTGCAGGTCCAGAGCCATGCAGTCAGCCACATGCTTCCTTCCACCAGTTCCTTGTCCCTAAATTTCCATCATGTTCTTCCCTTCCTTCCAAACAAGCTCGTGTGTGTGTGTATGTGTGTGTGTGTGCATGTGTGTGGTGTGTGCTCATGCCTGTACCTCAGGTAAACAACCTCTCCCTCCACACCAACACGATGACCAGGTGTATGGCTCTCTTCAGCAAAGGGATTCTTCACCCCTGCCCTTCAGCACCCTCTGTGCGATGTCACATACAGCATGGTCTGTTTCCAGCATATCAGGCCAACCCACTGTGAAGTAGGCCTGGGTCCTGTCACTGGTCACAAGAAATACCCAGCAAGCTACAGGTGGGTACTGAGAGAGAGTTCAGAAAAATGTAGCTACGTTTGAGGTCATTTCTGGGTCTGCTTTGAACAAAACCCCTAAAATTACATTTCAGAATCCAATGAATTTCGATGCTTTGCCTGTCTGATTTTGGAGACTGGGTATATTGGACACTCCTCTGTATATGACAGAGAAGTTCAAAATGAGATGTCATTAATACAGTGGACAGCATGAAGGTCTGAATGCAAAGGTAGTTGTGAAGTCCACAGGCAATGTGGAAACAGAGTGTGGGAGAACTAACATGACCCGTCACCACTGTCCTACCTTCTGAAGGGAAGTGTTGGATACTTCTCATGCCCATGTATGAGGTTAAAAAGAAGACGTTTGCCAACTTAAAAGATGCAATCCAAGTTCCTGAGACTGTTTTCACCCGCTGCATAAACTCAGAGCATCCAACCCAGCCGTGGCTGGAATAGGACTGATACACACAACGCTAGTCCTCTGCAGGCCATTGGGAACGTGTCAGCGCATCCTTGGGAAGACCTCTATCTCTGAATCCTTGATGTCTTTAGGAGTGGCTATATTGTTTCTGATTGATTACCTCGGGTGGAGTGGTCCAGTTTCACACATTTGCACTCCATGTTTTCCTACAACAATGGTAGAATTTGTTCCTTTGGAGAACAAATGCGAACATTTTATGAGATATTGGGAGTATCCATTCCATTCGGATCCCAAATAATAACAATAATAAGAAAGACTTGGACCCAAGTTTCATTTATTACCCTGTCTCCACTGGCTCCAACTCCAGCTGGAAGATTCCTAATATCAGGACTAAATTAAACACTTATCCAATGGCAATATCATAAGCTTTCCTCTTTTCTCGGTGCATGCCTACTCTAACAAACAGCTTCAGATCATTTCAGGGAGATATTTACTATGTACACTTTCTGCAGAAACCTTCATCAAGGAGATTGTCATCCCCTTCTAGTACTAGATTCTGGGTCTATGAACTGAATCTGATCTGGAGATGTGGTGGAAAAGCAAGATTTCCCATTGTGATAACTGATGTCAGCTTTGGCCCACCAGACACGGCACCCTGATTGCTCTTTTGGCCTTAGCGCCAATTATTATAATTACTTCCATTTTGCAACTGATGTTTAAATGCTATCGTATGTTTTCTGCCATTCCCCAAATCCATCATGCATATGAGGGAGAGCTGAGTTTCAAGGCAGCATCCCCCACTACCAAAGGGGTGTATATATAGCAGCCACCACTGAGTTGTTCAAAAAGCCAGTCCACCCCACCTCCGCGTTCCCTGTTGCCTTAGGGAAGGGGCTGTTCCCTGGGCTCTCTTGGGAAACATGGTCAATTGGTTCTTGCTCCAGTCTTGCACAGGGAAGCCATGCGAACATTCTGCCAACCCAGGCCTTATCCAATCCTACACTATGTTTCCAGGGAGGTTTTGGGATCTCCACCTGATCATTCCAGTCCATATTACATTCACACTTCAAGGTGCCAGTCCAGAAACCTCCAGACAGGGTTTCCAGAACATGAACACAGAGTCACAGATGCATTCCTCAACATAAAAAATTCCATCTGTATGATCCGCTCTGTCTGCGACAACACAACCAGTTGCATTCCTATAAATGTCCCCCAAGGTTTTACCAAGGTATTTAGTCAAGTCTGCACTTCCTTGGGGCCATAGCCATTTTTACCTGGGCTAAGCTAACAAGGTTTTGTTCAGCTAATGCTAGAGCAGATGTTGGCTTGGAGGAGCTGAGGAGTTGGGGGGGGGGCATAGCTCAAGAGCAGGACACACAGTGAGGGCTGTCTTAAGCAGATCCTCATGTCCCCTCCGGGTGAGGAGAGACTGGGTTCCTCCAGCAGAGGAAGGTTGATGGTTTTATTTGAAAGAAATCAAAGAATTCAAGATTTTCAGGCTCATCAACTTAAATATCCTCTGGCCAGCTCTCAGGCTCCCTTGCTCTTTCTCTACAAAGGTTCCAACAAAGGGAGTGAGTGGCTGCACTCTTGGTCCCCTCTGCAGCTCTGCCAATTGAGTTTCTATACAATGTCCACCACAGCTGTGAAAGGCATCGTCGCCTTCACAGCTGCAGCCCCTGACTCTCACGATGTGCTCCGGGTTGGCAGTTCACTGTTCCAAGTCTGCTGTTTTCTTTTATCACCGATTGTGACACAGTTAAATCGCAATATCCTTGCTTTCCCCATACTGTTCATTCAGCAGAGGCTTTGCACAAAATAACACTTCACCTACTGCTTCCACCTTATTACAATTAATCGCAGGTGGAAACATAGTGAACTATATAATACCTCTCCATGCCAAGCATCATTACCCCACTACCTAGGACCAGCATGAGCCTGAAGTCGTCATCAAACAATAAGCAATCCAGCCTTGAAGAAGGTCCATGAAGTCTGCTTTCTAAGGATTTTCCTGGCCCTAACATCGATCAGCTTGATTTTCCAGAAGGTAAAATTTGAGGCAGAAGGCTTCTGTGCTCTATGCTTTTATTGAAAGGAGATACGGATATGGAGTAGAAGACAGGGTGGTAGAATAAAAGATATTCAAACAGATAATCATGAGACAATAAATCCTATTACTGCATATATATCTGAATAACATCCACCCTAAACCCATTGGCAAAGGTTATTAATTGTTCCTGATAATCAGGATGTCTTCATGGAGAACTGATCTAATGTGCGTTGTTGCGCACCCTCATTACATTTTCTCAGCACTGTCTGTGCCAGGATTTGAGAAGAGCCCTTCACGTGTAATAGTCTAAACAGTCCCATGGTGTAGGCAGCACTGTGGGCTCCCTTCTAGAGGAGCATTAGAAGAACCTTACTGACTCTCCATGGAGGCTGCGTGACAGATCCAGGACCCATGCTTTAAAGACTGTGCTGCACGTTTTCCTGGATGACTTCACGTTGACCTGATTTTGAAGGAGAACATGTGCCTAAGACAAAAAGAACAGGAGATTGAAAGGCAAAGGGATGTGGAAGCAGCCATCTTGCTTAAGGCTAATAAGAAACTCAGTATGAACTGTGAGTAACTGGAAAATGGACCAGCTAGTGAGAATTCAGAGAGTGAAGAAGAATGGGTGAGATAATTCAAATTGAAATAAAATGGTGAGTTTTACAACAGTCTCATTAGAAGGCCACTCTAAAATGGTCCATGACCTTGCAAATGAGCAAAGTCCAGTAAGAGCTTTGCTCCTTCGTTGTCACTGCCCTGACCCTGTATACCAGATGCTCCTCTTATGTCCACATGGCTTTGGGCACATCTCGTCACCTCACTACCCTTAGTTTTCCTAGATATAACATGAGGAAAATAATAGCTACTACTACCTCCCTTGTTGGTAGATTACATGAGATAATGCAAGTGCAAATTCCAACACCCACATTGAATATGTGGGAATTCAACTCTAAGCTCTTGTCCAGCGACAGAGATATAAAGAATGCTAGAGCAGAAATAACAGTTCAACAGGGTGTGAAATTCCACTTTCAGTAATTGGTAGCTTGCCTCGGTGAGAAGGGAAGTGTGAATCTTGTGTTCCCATATTTAGTTCTGATCCCCCTGCCTCTCAGAGTGGACATCTCACGGGCCAGAAGTCACTTGTGCTCGAAGCCGCGGATTAGCACAATGGACAGCTCAGAGATGTCATGCATTCAATACATGTTCAACAAGTGTTTGTTTATGTCTTTGTTATTCTTCCCCACCCTCTTCACCTTGTTATCAGAGTGCAACTTCTCTCATCCATTGATTTGTCAAATTTTCTCTCCTCCAGAGGCAGTTGCTCCCTTATGAAGGATGTAGCCCCAACTGACCTATAGGAGAAGTCAATGATCTGAGTTCTTCTGAATTCTTCCTTTCATGGCTACTTAGAAGCTACTCTTTCTGCAGAAATGGTTTCTCAAATCAGAATCTACCCCTGACTTTCTGCCTAGTTCTGTGCACATACCCCACCCAGAACCAATGTCCCTCTCCATAAATTCAACTCCAGGTGCACCTGATTGGAAAGCCCTCTGTCCTGCCATCCCTAGACAGAAAAAGGAGAATATATCAATTACTAAACAATGTATTACTCTCTATTTTTCTACCATTCGTTTAGGTCTTACCCCATACGCTGGTCCAGGATCTCATCCAAACTACATGCAATACCCTTTCCCATTCCTGGAAATCCTATTCCCAGCACAAGATGTGTTCTTTCTGACACTCACCTGATAGACCATTTCTAAAATGTGTATTTACTTAGCTGAGTCAATCCTGTACATTCATAGTCCTGCCAGGATTGAATTGTGCATTTCAGGTGTTCTCAGCCTTTCCCCCAATGCTGGGTGATGGGGAGATCAAGTCAATACCTCCCCCTTGTGTTGTCTTTCTTTCACTCTCTACCTCCTGGGAGCAGGTATTTAGACAAAGCCTGTGCAAACATTTTCCTAAGACAAAAAACAGTGTTTAGGCATGGAGAAATAACAGATCCAACTTTAGAAATTCAATGTATATGTCCAAACAACTTACTACTGCCATCAGCAAAATTTGCATTTGGGTATTTCCATTGTTAACTGGGTTCTTTCCAAGAGTTATGTCTGTTAATTGGTCTTGTGTCAATAAAATTGAAAGACACCAAAGTTCTCACTTCCAGACAAAAAAAGACCTCTGACCTAAACACTTAGATTTCCATATGCATCACTTGGTACAGGGCCTGAAACACAGTAAGGCTTTAATAGATGCTATCTTCTTTTTCAGTTACTGTAATTGTCATTCATTAACATCTCACTGCATGCCACCATCCCAGCATGCACACCAAACAGATTCTTATTCTCTTAATACTTTTGGATTCCAATAAATCAAAAATAAATAACCATCTCCATCCCTAAGGTGTTTGTGCATTTGATTCTAATAAGATACTTTCATTAGGGCATATGTTGCTTCAAAGTTCTGAGTTCAAAGTGTTTTACAAACCATTTCATTTCACCAATATCTCATGAAAGAGTTCACACTTTTGTTAGTTCTTTGATTGCTGTGACCAAAAGACCTGACAAGAACAACTTAGAGAGGCAAGATTTATTTTGGGCTCTTGGTTTCAGAGGGTTAGTCCACTATCAGCCAACTGTATTGCCTGGGGCCCAGGATGAAGCATAACATCATGGTGGAAGGGAATGGCAGATGGAAGCAGCTCAGGACCTAGCAACCAGGAAGCAAAGAGAGCTCTCTGCTCACCAAGGACAAAATATAAGCCCCATAGTTACACCTCCCCTATTGATGCATCTCCTCCAGCCAAACCTTACCTGCCCAGGTATGCTCCAGTCAATCCATGTTCATGGATTAATCCACTGATTAGGTTACAGCTCTCACAATGCCACAGTTTCACTCCTGAACATTCCTGCTTTATCTCATACATGAGCTTTTCAAGGACACTTCATATCAAACCCATAGCAATACTCAATGCACTGTGAATCTCTGGCCCAGAGAATTTGTGAATATCTGTATGAGCAGGAAAAGACAGAGCAAGAAGAGCAAACTGAATGAGCCCCTTTTCATGACTTATCAACAGCATTTCAACTAAGGTCTTGAGGGCATTCTAATGACCATTAGCTTTAGCCTACCTAACTCACATTTACAATACTTGAAAAAATTGAGACAAGTGCTATGCACATTTAATATTTGTTGGAAGATTAAAATCTCTGGATGTTGGGGCTGGAGTGGTGGCTTGGCAGGTATGACGCTTGTCCAGCATGTGCAAGTACACGGGTTCAAACCCCAGCACCCATGTACACAACTAAGTGTCAGAGCAAGGAAGGCCATGTGAAAAACTCAAAAAAATTCGATTATCTCCGTCTCTCTCTCTCACACACACACTGTCCTTCTCTCTTTAAAAAAAATCTCTGGATGTTACAAGAATAGGAACTAAAAAACCCAAGATAATGAATAAGTGCCACAGTTCTTACCTATAAAATAAAATATGCACAACTCTTCCCTAAAATGGTTTCTGTGGTGACCTATGAGGTACCTGTCAAGCATTTATTATTATGCCTGACACAAGTGGAGGAAGGAAGAAGGTGATTCCCTGGTCTCCACAGGACTACAAAAAAAAAAAAAAAGTAGCATACAAGGATAGAGTGGGAAGTGCCACGGTGCACAAAAGCTCATTCAACAGGCGCTTGGGCTGCACTTGCCCATCACAACTCCCCACTCACCCACTGGCCACAGAGGCTAGCTTTGCTGGGACTAGAGGAAGATAGCTTCACCAGTTCCCGAACTGACCAGGATGCCCACTGACTTGACTCACACGGGGGCCAACTTTGCTCCTATCAGGCGAAGACTTCACCAGTTCCTGACCACTAGCACCAGTGCACCCCCTGGACTCAGACAAAGCCTCACTTTGCTCCAACCAAGGGAAGACTAAACCAGTTTCCAATCCCTAGCATCAGAGAGAGGCACCTTCAGAGGCCTGAGACTCCAACCAGCATCAGAGCACCACACCAAAGAGAAGTAGATGTAGAATCAGCGGGGAACTGCCAGAGAAAAGCAGTGGATACCACTCTTAATACTGCAATCCATCCACCTAGCACTCCTTTTTACCTTGGTGCAAATTAAACTATCTCTCTCTCTCTCTCTCTCTCATTCTTTCTCCTCCTCTTTTTCACTGCCCTCTCCTTTGCCTCTCCCACTTACCCAATTTTCCTCCCTTCCTCTCTCTAGTACTCACTTAATGTAATAATAAGGTTACAAATTAAAAAATTAATCATTTAATCTGTTCCAGAATTTATTATAGGTATTTAACTGAATTTGAGGAGCTGAAGAGAACAATTGAAACAAGCTTTTGTTCTAACAAAATTGAAAAGAATGAGAGGAGGCTCAGAAGAGACTATATATAAATACGTCTTAACAGCTTCTCTTAAAGAGGGGCTTATATTGGGATCAGCAGAGATCACATATTGAGTTAAAATAGAAATGCCCAGAAATCCACTCAACCCAGGGCCCATAAGAAGCCCTCACAAAAATAAACCCTCACTTAAAAAGAAGAAATCACAACTGAAAGATGGGTAAACATACAAACAATTTGAAAAAACAAGGGAACCAAGAACCCCAAACTAACCATAATGCCTCAACAACAGACATCAGTTATATAAAAGTGAAAGAAATGTCAGAGAAGGAATTTAGAAAATTCATACTTAACTTGTTCTATGAGCTAAGAGATGATGTAAGGAAGGAATCCAGAGAAGAAATACAAGCAGTGAAAGATGGCTTTATTGAAGTGGTCTTTCACTTCCTATAATACAGAGATGGAGATCCTGAAACATAATCAGATGGAAATCCTTGAAATGTAATCAATAAAACAAATTAAAAATCAATGCAAAGCATCACCAATAGATTAGACCACTTGGAAGAAAGATTTTCAGGCCTCAAAGATAAAGTATATAATCTTGAAAATAAAATAGAACACAGAGAAAATATGTTAAGAGATCACAAAGAGAACACCCAAGAATTCTGGGATAACATCAAGAGACCAAATCTGAGAGTCATTGGAGTTGAGGAAGAATGAGAGGCACAAACTAATGGATTGCAGACTCTTTTCAATGAAATAATATTGGAAAAATTTCCAAACTACGAATGAAATGGAAACTCAAATTCAGGAGGCATACAGAACTCCAATAAACAAAATCACAACAGACCCACTCCAAGACATTTTATTATGAAAATGCCCAACATACAGAACAAGGACAGAATCTTAAAAGTTGTAAGAGGAAAAAAAAGGCAAATCACATTTAAAGGAAAACGTATCCAGATTGGAACTGACTTCTCAACCCAGACCATAAAAGTGAGGAGGGCTTGGAATAATATACCAAGCTCTGAAAGAAAATGGATGCCAACCAAGAAAACAATACCCAGCAAAATTAAACTTCAAATTTTAAGATGAAATAAAAACCTTCCACAATAAACAAAACCTAAAATAATTCATAACTAGAAAGCCTACACTACAAAACATACTCAATAAAATATTTCATGAAGAAGAACTGAAACATTAAAATTAAAATCAACATAGGGAGGTATAACACTAGAAGAATAATCATTCAAAAGAGAGTTAACATTAATTTAAATACTAGAAATAAATCAAAATGTCAAAAAACAAAAATGATCTCTTAATATCATTGAATGTGAATAATCTAAATTCTTCAATCAAAAGACATAGATTGGCAGATTGGATTAAAAAACAAGACCAAACAATACGTTGCATGCAAGAGACATACTTCACAGGCAAAGACATCATAGACTGAAGGTGAAGGGATGGGGAAAAACATATCATGCACATAATTCTCATAAACAAGCAGAGGTTTCTAGTCTCATATCAGATAAAGTGCACTTCAAGCCAAAATTAATCAGAAGAGACAAAAAGGTCACATCATACTACTCAAGGGAATCAAAGAGCAACAGGATATAATGATCATAAACATATATTCCCCAAACAATGGAGCATCAATATACATACAGCAAACCCTTCTAAAATTCAAGAACCACATTGAACACAATAATTCTGGGTGACTTAAACACACTTCTCTCATTACTGGACAGATCGTCTAACCCAAACAATAAAGTAAAGATACTGTAAAACTAAACCATACAATTAATAGTTTGGATCTAACCAACAGTTTTAGAATATTTCAGCCATCAATATCTAAATGTATTTTCTTCTCAGTGGCACACGGGACATTCTCTAAAACAGATGTTTTAGTCAGCTTTTTTGCTGCTGTGACTAAAAGACATGAAAATAGCAAATTTAGGAGGAATGACCCACCTTCTCCAGCCACATCCTTCCAGTCTTATAACCCAATAATTTCACCTCAGCTTTCACATTGTCTTACAATTGAGCTTTTAGGGGACACATTTCATCCAAATCATAATAATAAATCATTTTCTAGGGCACAAGGCAAACCTTAGAAAGTACAAAAAAATTAAAAGGAGAGATAATACCTTGCATTCTGTCAGATCATAGTGGAATGAAACTAGAATTTAACGATAAAATAAAACAATAGAAACTAACACCTGGATATTAAATAATGCATTCTTGAATGGTGAATGGATAAAGGAAGAAATCACAGGAGAAATTAAAAAATACCTGGAAATAAATGAGAACAGTTATAAAACATATCAAAATTCTTTGAGATGGTATGAAAGTAGTTCTAAGAAGTAAATTAATAACATTAAGCACATTCATTAAAAGAATAGGAAGACACAAAATCAATAACCTTACACTTTAAGGCACTAGAAAAAAATGAACAAACGAACACCAAAATCATTAGAAGAATCATTAGAAATAATTAAAATAAATGAAATTGAAATTAAGAAAAGAATACGAAAAAATCAATGAAACAAAATTTGGTTTAATGAAGGGATAAATAAAATTAATAAAACTATTAGTCACACTAACAAAAAGGAGAGAAAAATCTCATATTATCAAAATCCAGAATGAAGAAGGAAACATCGTTACAGACACTTCTGAAATCCAAAGGATCATTGTAAACTATTTTAAAAATTTATACTTGAAAAAATTAGAAAACCTTGAAAATATGGACAAATTCCTAGAGAAATACAAACCATGCAAATTGAATCAGGAGAAATAGAAAACTTAGATCAATTTCTAGTAATGAAATTGAAGCAGCTATGAAAGCCGTCCAACAAAGAAAAGTCTAGGACTGAATGGATTCTCAGACATGTTCTATCAGACCTTTAAAGAAGAACTAATACCAATCTTTCTCAAATTATCTCATGAAATAGAAAGGAGGGAACTCTGCCAAATTCTTTCTATGAATCCTGTATCACCCTGATATCAAAACATCACAAATACAAATCAAGGAAAGAAAACTTCAGGCCTATATCCTTGATTAACATAGATGCAAAAATCCTTAATAAAATATTGGCAAACTGCATACAAAAATGCATTAAAAAGTAGTACCAAGTAGAAGGCATCAGAGATACAAAGTTGCTTCAATATATAGAAGTCAATAAATGTAATTCACCACATAAATAGACTTAAAAGCAGGAATTACATGATTATTTCAATAGATGCAGAAAAATCATTTGACAAGGTATAAAACCCATTCATGTTTAAAACACTAAAAAAAGTATAGAGGAACTTATCTCAAAATAGTAAAGGCCATTTATTCAAACCCAAGGCCAACATTATTCTGAATGAAGAAAAGTTGAAAGCATTTCCTCCAAAAACAGGAACTAGTCAAAGATGTCCACTTTCATCACTCCTATTCAACATAGTCCTTGAAACTCTAGCCACAGCAATTAAGAAAGAGAAGGAAATTAAAGGGATACAAATAGGCAAAGAAGAGCTCAAACTATCACTTTTTGCTGATAAAATGATTTTATATTTAGAAGATCCGAAAAACTCTGCCAGAATATTCCTAGAGTTCATAAGTTAATTCAGAAAGATAGCAGGATGCAAAATCAACATTTAAACATCAGTCACATTCCTGTATTCCAATGATTAACTCACTGAGACAGAAATTTGGTAAAACTACCCCAGTTTACAATAGCTTCAAACACAAAATAATTGGGAATTAGTCTAACAAAATAGGTGAAGGTCCTCTATAATGAAGACAATGAAACACTAAAGAAAGAAATTGATGAAGACCTTTAAAAATGGAGAGACCTTTCATGTTCTTGGATAGAGAGAATTAATATTATCAAAATGGCCACATTACCTAAACTACTATACAGATTCATTGCAATGACCCAACAAAATTCCAAAGACAATCTTCACAGAATTAGAAAAAGCAGTCATGAAAGTCCTTTGGAAAAATAAGGGACCCAGAATAGCTAAAGTAATCTTTATCAAGAAAAGTGAAGCTGGGGACATTACAATACCAGATTTCAAATTGTACTATGGAGCTGGAGTAACAAAAACAGCGTGGTACTAACACCAAAACAGACTTGAAGACCAATGGAATAAACTGAAGACACAGAGAAAACCTGCATAAACACAGTTACTCATAGTCTACAAAGGAGCCAAACACATAAGTGGGAGAAAAGATAGTCTCTTCAACAAATGGTACAGGGAAAACTGGAAATCCATCTGTAGTAGAATTAGACTCAATCTCTATCTCTCACTCTGGACAATTATACCAGAAACCCTGCACCTACTAAAATAAAAGGTAGGCCCAAGGCTCCAACATGTTAGTTCAGGAAATGACTTCCTAAACAAGACCCCCAAAGCACAAGAAGTAAAAGGAAAAATCAATAAATAGGATGGTATTCCTTACACAGAGGAAACAAGAGCATGAAGAAAGAACCTACAGGATGGGAAAAAATATTTGCTTCCTGATCCTCATGTAGAGTATGAATATCCAGGATATACAAAGAACTCAAAAAACTTAACACCAAGAAAAGAAAATAACCCAACCAATAAACGAGCAAAAGAACTAAACAGAGACTTCTCAAATGAAGAAATACAAATAGTCAAAAATAAATGAAAAAGCATTCAACAACTCTAGCAATTAGAGAAACACAAATTAAAACTACACTGGGATTTCTTTTCACTCAGTTAGAATGGCAAAAATCAAGACTATGAAGAATAAATGTTAGGAAGGATATAGGGAAAAGGGTACCATTGTTGGTGGAACTGCAAACTGGTAGAAACACTATGGAAAGCAGTACTGGAGATTCCTCATAAAAGTAGGTATGGATCACCATTTAACCAGCTATCCCACATCCTGGTATATATCCAAAGGACCTAAAATTAGCATACTACAGTGATGAAGCCACATCAATATTCATAGCAGCTCAATTCACAATAGCTAAGCTATGGAACCAACCAAAATGCCCTGCAACTGATGAATGGATAAAGGAAATGTGTCCTATACACACAGTGGAGTATTACTCAGCTGTAAGGAAGAATGGCATTATGTCATTTGCTGACAAATGGTTGAAACTGGAGGATATCATCCTAAGTGAAACAGGGCAGTCTCAAACACCACAGGCTGAATGATCTGTCTGATATATAGAAGTTCATCCAAGGTAAGGAAAAGAACAGAGGAACAGACAAAGGGAAAGGAAATGGAGGCAGGAGAAACGATATAGGGAAAATTAATGGATGGAATCAGACTTAAATTTCTCATGTTCCTATATGAACATATTATAGTGAATCTCATCAAAATGTATATCAACAGGTCATTAAATTAAAAAAGAAATAGAAACAACTGTTACTAAATAACAGAAAGACCAGTAGAGTAGAGGGAAGAAAATAGGGTGTTAGTGTGTGTGTGCATGAAAATATTGGGGACTGAATTAGAATAAATTATACAGCATGCTTTTATAAAAAGGTCATTATTTATCCTATTGTTAAGTATATCTAAAAAGAACAAGGGATGGGAGGAAGGGAGGGTAAGGGGAAATACTAGTAATTGAATTAAAACAAGATGCACTACAAGAGTTTATAAGCATGTCATTGTATATCCAATTGTCATGTATGTATTAAAGAATGGAGTGGAGAAAGGGAGAGAAAGGAGAAAAACTGGAGAATGAGTTAGAACAAGTTAAACTTCATGCTGTTATAATTTTGCCTTTGTATAATCTTATGTCATGTATACCTAAAGAAAAAGAACTGATAAAAACAATACCCATGAGTATCAACTCACATTAGATATTTTATAATAAAATTGATGTTTCTTTAAAAGTATTTAAGCTATGTACCAGAAATTCTGTCTTGTCCTGAGGGTAAAAGTGGGAAAAAAATAAAGTTACCATACGGCTCTCAAGGGACTCACCATGCATTGCAGAGTAGTTCACTACAGATGTACATTTCCAGGAGACTTCTTAAATGGCAGAAAGGGAAGGCCAGGGCTTTTAATTTTGTTTTGCTTTGTTTTTTGGCACTATGTGGCCCCATCCTGTCACCCCATGCACCCAATGTGTCCAATAGAGGTAAATGTGTTTCCTGAGTGTGTGCAGCTATTAATATTTGATCATACACCTGAAACACACCATCTTCTCCTCCCTGTTTCAACCCCACACTTCCTTCAAGGTGCTCCTGATTGTGGACATGCAGTTCTAAAGGGACATATGTCTTTCATGTCCCTTTAAAGAACAACTACGTCCCTCCTTTCAGACCTTCAGGTGTAGCTGCAGACACCAGACACTCTGGGCACAAAAAGTGTTAAGATTACCTAGTTCAGGTCAAAGACAGCATGCACCCATCCCTGCCACACTTTTGGGATTGGTCCAGGTGTAGACACATGACCCACACCTGAACTATTTGAGATTTGTGTGGAATTACTCTGTTTTAAACACTAGAGTGGTTAAGGTAGCAGTTGAACTAGAAGGATGTAAGTTAGCAGGTATAAATCACTGTCTTATCTGCAAGAATACACAACTCAGAGGAGGGCAGAGCTGAGAGGGAAGGATGCCAAACTCCGATGGCACCTCTGCCCTCTTGGATGACACCCCTCAATATTCAGTAGGAGGAACCAACCCTTTTCTATTTCCTATTACTTGTTACTGTTTAGTTTCTCCCATCAGCAATCAAGTAATCAAGACCCCACTTTTAATGAAAGAGCAGAGAGTTTTACCCACTGTAGGTGCTCGAGAACTGAGTCCAGCTGAAATTAGTGAGCAGCGCACTGTGGACTCCAAAGCCTTCACCTTCACTGACACAGAACCCGGGTCACAGAGGCAGAGGAAACGGGGAGCCACGTTAGCAAGCTGTAAAGGCCATTCTGCTACCTGGTTCTGCTAGAGTGTCAGGAATTTACATAATAACACACGTAGATAGGAGGACTATGTCTTTCTGAATATTTCTATTTGTCTTCCTTTTTTAAAGTGAGAAGTGGAAGGTCTGGAGAGATGAGTTGATTCCTAACAGTCCCCAAAGTGGGTGGAAGTTGGATGTGTGACCCAACCCCCTGCTCCCTTGTCCTTCTGTCTCCCCAGGCAGGGAGTATAGCAGTAAGAGCTTTCAGAGTCACCCAGAGAGAGTTGAAACCTAACATCCATTGGCTGTGAAGGACCAACCTAGCTTGTAGAACACAGTTAGTGCCAAATAAATGACAGTTTTTTATTATTACCATGCATGCACATCTTAGGGATCTGTCAGTCCACCAGAAATCTTTAAATGACTAAGAAATCTCCGGGAAGCATCCTCTGACTGGCTCCCCCTGTTGTCTGCGAGATTTCTCCAGCTTAATGGTGAAAAACGTCCTCAGGAAATGCCTCAATGGGGAAATGTTAAGTTTTGAGTTATTGGTGCTGGTGCTATGATTGATTTTCCACCCATTATTCACAGACTTTCTTCATTCATAGTAAAATGGAACATTTCTGTGCTCATTGAGGAGAAAATATTTTTTGCTATCACAGAATTACAAATTTTCATTAGTTTCAGAGTCCACTTTAGGTTGAAATCCCTACACATTGCAATAGGAATATTTCAAGAAGAGACATGAGGTTAAAGTTGATGTCATTGTGCATGAATTAGAAAATGTGCAATTGAAAATTAAACTTAACCTATAGGTTTGAAAGAGCTTCAGAAATAAGAGAAAAATAAAGAATAATTGACTCATTTCTGTGACTGTCTTATCCTTGTCCTAACTGTCAAAGGACAGACCTGTGACTCAAATCAACGTTTTCCAACTCTCTAAGAAGATGATTTGGAGCTGCTGTAGACAAAATTTTATTGTGAAAATGTCCTTTGTTTTAATCTAATTAAATCAAATATGATTGTCAGTTCTTAAAAAATAAACATTCCTCATGATTTTTCAAATTTATAGGATGTGTGAACAATTTAAAATATGATACTGAAACTGAAAGCCTGCCTAAAGAGGGATGTCCCTCTCGCTAGAGGAGGACTATGGTGTCATGGTAATTGCTGCCAAGGTTACTTCTGTGATGAAGGTCTCTCCCCAAATGTTTAAAGAGGAAGCTTTAGGAGGAAAGGATGTTAGTGGAAGGGAATTAACATTTGCCGAGTACCTCCTTCACACCAAGAAGTGCACGATGCCCAACACATGTGGTATCTTGCAGCTCCCCACAGAACCCCTGAAACAGAATCCCTCACTCTAAGGAAGGACCTCTGTCACCCTAAGGAATTGAGTAAAGTGGCTACGATCTCCTCAAAGAAAAGTCAGTGTTAAGATTTATAAAATGTCAGTGCTGAGATTAAAACAGACAACTCCCCCAAACCTCCAGATCTCCAGCTCTCCCTAAGCCATCAGCAAGCCCCAAGCCAGTCTTCCACGTTCAACTCCAATAGCTTTGGTCCACTGGAGCAGGCCAGAGATTATCCAGGCAGGTCGTAGGCCACAGCTGCCAGCTGCCCTTGCTGCTCCATGGCCCACATGGCCAGGTGACGGCCACCCCAGACCTGGCCCGAGGGAGCTTCCGGGCAGTCCTCCACCCTCTCACAGCATGAGCTCTTCTCTTCACCTTCCAGATGACCTTGGGGAGGACCTGCAGGCTCACTGGCTATTGCAGCAACTGGCTGGAAAGAGCTGGGAAAGGAGAGAACCCTCAAGCATTTGTGACATGCCTTGAAGCCTTTTTTAAAACGATGTCTCAGAAATTCAAGATTTTTGCTTTGTTGCTGTTGTTATAATAGACAGCCTTCTCTGACAAATATGCTTTCCGCACTCAAATTTAATATCTGTATTCAAAGGAGTCCACCTGTTTCTTCAGTTTATTTGTCATGGTATTGTTTAACGTCCAGATTTGATGCTCTGATTAATTTTTTCTAGTATATTAAATAAAATCAAACATTGTTTTTTTAAATTATTGGAGAATCACCTTGTGAAATAGAGTACTTCTCTGTGCTTGGCCAGAGGTGTAGCTGCTCTTCTGGTCTGAATATCCTCAGTAAATGGTTGTGTCAGCCTATGCAGAGCTCCTTTGTCATGCCTATCCAACCAGATCTTTTTAAGTCCAGAGGTTCCTGCTGGAAAGGACGGACTAGAGCAGAAATCTCGGAGCTGCTCTACCTTCAAAGACATTGGGCAGAAAATTGTGGCCACAGGCTTCTCTCCAATTGCTCTGGTCTCAGGCCTGCAGTGGCTGTGCCCCTGGGAACTGGTGGCTGACTCAGTGAAATGGTGGCTCTTACTCCATCCTTTCTTCCTTTGGACACCTGAGCCAGGAATGCTGTCCCCCTCTGCACCTTTGCAAACCTGTGGACTCAGCCTACAGAGCTGGCAACTAGACTATCTAGGCATCTGCTCCAGATCACTTTCTTTCCAAACATGCAAAACAAACCTTCCAAACTCCAAATTAATGTTCTGAAAACAAGCCTGAAGCTTCGAACTCCAGGACGACAAGGGTCAAGTCCTAAAATTCCCAATTCTCCAGAACATTCGAGAATACAGAGTGGGCTCTAAATATGCATTTGCTGAACTGAAACAAAAGTTTACTCTGTTGAGGGCTTAGGGGATAGAAGAAAAGTTTTCATATTATCTCAAAGTGATCCTCTTCAAAAGAGAGAACTGCTTAAGAACTCCATGAAAACACTTTGAACATATTCAAGATGTATAAAAGTTTTCCTTCCTGGAAAAGAAACAAGGCTGTGTGTAGAATCCCGCTGCAGAAATCAGGTGACTGCCAGGGCTGACGTAATAAAGGCGGAGCTGGCATTTACAAGAGTAAGCTGCTGGTGGCTTGTGCACACACACGCACACACCAACACACAAACACACACGACATTGCCTCGAAACTAACTCAAGTCTTCTGTATTTGTTTGGTGTTGCTGCTTGGAACTATCTAGTGCTGAAAACAGCCCACTTATTCGAACCACACTGAGAGAGACTGCTTTTAGTACTAAAGCCATTTAACATACAATCCAGAGACCCTTCTGGTGGCACAGCCTAGAGTAATTACTGGGCTCCACCTCTCACACATGCTTTCTCCACTCTTCCTCTCTGTTATCTGTGGAAAGATGAGGGGCGGGGAGCAGGCAAACCTTACCATGGCAACCTTGCAGAACGCCCACACCTAATGCCATCTCGCACTGCTTCCCTGGGGAGTGGGTGGTGGTGGTGGGGAGAATCGGCTTGGTCACCTGGGTATTTAATACCTGATGGGGAAAACATATGAAAAAAATCAAAAGAGGCCCCACTCTGTCCCCTCCTTTGGAAGCAAAGCTCTGAGGTTTCTTTCTAACAAAATTCCTGTCTCTTTTTTGGATGAATTTATAAACTGATATGAATGGCCTCAAGCACACTCATATGATGAGCATTTTCTACCATTGCGCTAAAACTGAAGATGCTGAATGTGTTTGTTATAATTTTTCTCCCCATGGCTTCCAACTGAAATGAAAAATTTCCTTCCCCAGCAGCTGTTTCTTTTCAGCTGTTTACCACCAGGTTACCATGGAGTTAACTTCTGAAGCACTGGGGCCACTGCCATCGCAGGGTCAATTCACTTTGCATCTCCCTCTCTCCCTCCCACTCCCACCCTGGATGTGGCTTGCGAATTTTCCAGGGTCAAACACACACCTTTGTCTCTCTCCTGGTTTTGCTTTTAATTACCTTCCCTGGGCTCTGGCTTTCCCTGCGTTTGAGAACCTTGTACAATTATATGTGAATTGCAAATCTTACCAGGCTTTGAGAACATAAAAACCAAGGAAGGGTCCATGGGGCAGCGTTCCTTCAAAACTGTGGTGTGAAGCAGAGGAGAAGACAGGCTTCACTTCTGGTCATCAATCCAGAAATGGAAGACACGGAGTTGTTTTCCAGAAAGTTCTAGCCTATGAGCAACCCAAAGAAAAGATCATATTTTCAAGGCCCAGATTAACCATATAGAAACCCTTTGCAAATATTCTTAGTAACATACATCAATCCTGTAGTTGATAGTTTCCCTGACTCATTCAGAGAGCATTTTTGTGAACTTGTGCTAGGCATCTTGCTGAGACACAATGATTCCTTTTAAGTTTTAAAGTCTCTGTTTTGCCATCACTATACCTTCTAAAACTAGGTCAGAAATCCTTCTCTGTTTTCCCAACACCCTGAGTTTACTCATAAAACACAACTGTGTTGTGATTAACTTCTTATTCTCTGTAGTAGTCAGGAAAGGCTAAGTAAAGTTTCAGGAGCAGACAGATTCTGAAATTTCAGTACCTTAGCAAAACTATATTTCTCACGTAAGTTGTGAAGCATTGTGATGTGGGTGCCATAGAGTAATAAGGCTTTTATCTCCGAAGTGATTAAGGAATCCTGCTAAATGTAAACAAGGAGAGAGGGAGAGAGAGGTAGAGGCCCTGGAGACATCATACCTGCTTTAAACTTTCTTAGAAGAAGTAAAAATTAGTAAGAATTAGTAATATTGACCTCACCTAGATTGAGGGTGGGAAATAGTTAGAAAACACTTATTTATTTAGTTAGAAAAATCACACTCTGCCTTTATTAGCTACATACAAAATTAAATTGTAAACTCTTGAACAGGAACCAGTTATATAAGGATATGTTAATATGACATTATGTTTGTACTTAATAGAAATGAACCACAAAAATTGATGGTTCTGGAAAGAGAGAGAATAACACAGGAATGTCTTTGACTGAGTCAGAGGGAATGAGATCAAGGACACAGGGAGGAATTTGCCTGTAGACATAACACAAATAGTCCTTCCAAATTCAGAGGAGTGGAGTGAGAGTGTATGGGCAGAGCGTGTGCGGTTGAGAGGACGTTTAATGGTGGAAAGACAAAAAAACATTACCTTCTCATGGTTTCCATCTCCCCAGTACAATAAAAATGGCCATTAGCTAAAGGTGGGAGGGAAGGAGAAGGAGGTATTGGTAGTTTACAGACAGGAGTTAAAGAAAGCAAAATCCCCAGATTCAAGAATCACAAATCCTAAGCAGAATCAACAGCTAGATACACTATAAGAAAATATCTAATATAAAAGGAAGAAACAGGAGAGAAAAGAACAAGTAACTAGACAAAATTACAGTTAGATTAAAATCATATGCACATATATACAGAAAACTAAGATGAAAAAGTCAAAGACCTTTTAAAAACATGTACAAAACAGAATGTAAAATCCAGCCCTTGAATGAATTACGATAGTGGTTACTTCCAAACACACATATTTGCGTGCACACACACACACACACACATAGAATTTTACAGATGAGTTCTTCCAAAGATTTAGGAAACAGATGAATATTACAATACATGAAACATTCAAGAGAAAAGAAAAAGAATATAAATTCCCCAAAGTATGTCATGAATCTATTATAACCTGGACAACTGAACCAGAAAAGAACAGAAAGTTATAAACTAATCTCATTCATGAATACAGGTGCAAAATCTGAAATGAGATGTTAAGAAGAAAAATCAAATAATTAATTTAAAATAATTTGCCAAGAAGAAGAATTTATGAAGGGAATACAAGGGTGTTTTAATATGAGAAAATCACTTAATTTATTTATATTACCACATTGAGAAGGAGAATCTAGTAGATCACCAATATGTACAGAAAATACTTTTTATGCACTTCAACAATTCTTTGTGGGAAGAACTCTTAGAAAACATGGAATATAAAGGATCAATTTTACCTTTAAAATGGTACCTGGAGTGGTGGCTCAGTGGTTGCAGTGCCTGCCTGGCATGTGCAAGTTCAAACCCCAGCACCATGTACAAAGCAAAGTGTCAGAGCAACAAAAACCACATGAAAGAACTAAATAAAAATGGATTTTCTCTTTCTCTCTCTCTTCCACTATCCCTCTCTCTCTTTAAAAACTAAATGAATAAAAATAAAATGGCACCTATGGCATATTGACAGAAATATCATGTTTATAGTATTTTCGTGCAGCATGATGTTGAGATACTAACAAGTATGCAAGGCAAAAAAGCCTTAAAAATTAGAAGAATTGTAAAGAAAGAATAAATATTTTGTTATGTTCAGATTAAATGATTGTCTCCTGAAAAGATAATCCAAAAGGTTTGGTTCACAAACTCTAATCATCAATAAAAGGGATCAGGAAATTTTCTTGATTCAAGAACATTAGAATATAACTTTTATTGCTACTACTGCTAACAATAAACAAAACAGGCAAATTTTTTAAGATTAAATTTTTATGAAGAAAGAAAACTAGAAGGTGAGTGGAAGCATAAAATGGCTGCTTTAGGTTGGGGTACAGCTTGGCGGTAGAGTGCTGGCTGGAACATGACAGGCCCTGGGTTTGAGCCCCATTCCACCAAAAAGATAAATTCTTTCACTTTGGAGATCGCTTTGGTTGTTTCGTATAAAATTACTTATCTACCTTTTAACTTTGGAAATCCACTCCAGTAATTTACTCCAGAGAAACAAACAAACAAAAAAAAATACATCTGTTTATGATGACAAAAAGTGAAAACAATTGAAATAATTATCAATAGTAAAATAGCATATGTTGTGCTATCATATACTGTAATACAATATCACACCACAATAAAACCAGATAAAATGCTGTTCATGCAATATGTGAGAATCTCAAAAATACCATGAGGACTGAAAGGAGCCAGACACAAAAAAGGCACAATATGTAATTTGACTTATTTGAAGTTCAAGAATAGACAATATTAACAATAGAAATCAAGAAGGTATTCATTTTCATGATAATAGAAAACACAAAGAAAAGAGTTGTGAGAAAAACAGGAGTAGTGGAAATGATCTATATCTTGTTCAGGGCATATAAAGGTATATGTAAGTATCAAAACTTCTCAAACTGAACACCTAAGACCCATACATTTCATTTTATTAAATAATACTTCAGTAAGATAACAGGGAAAGAAACAGATAAGTACATACATAGCAATAAATACTCAGAGATCTTCAAGACTTTCCAAAACTTTATCAAGGTTTATTGGAAAATATTAATGAAAATGTATACCATATTCATGGAGAGGAAGTCCCAATCTCATAAATGTAATAATTCTCATTAAACATACTATTCAGTTATACTCAAAGTGTCAAAATGTGGTGTGTGTGTGTGTGTGTGTGTGTGTGTTACAGAAAGAGAAAAAGAGAGAGAAGGAGAGAGGTAGGGAGAGAAATTCCCTTGGTAATTGATGGTAGAATTTATGTAGAAGAATACACGGTCTGGACTGGCCACAGCAACCTTGGAGGGTGACTATAGTAACAGGACGAGTAGGAAAAGGGTGCAGGCTAGAAGGACTTAACTTATCAGAGATAAGTTATATATATATATATATATATATATATATATATATATATATATATATATATAATGATTAAAACATTGTAAAATGGAGCAAATGAAACAAATAGGCCAATGGGACCCAACATCATAATCAATCCTTTCCTTCCTGCATAATCAGATTTTCCCTCTGTGCTGAATAACTCACACTTTCACACAGATACAGTTTCAGTTCTCTTATCCTAACAGATAAACCAAAACAAAAATCTTTTTATTCATTAAAACTTTGGCAATTATATTTAATTCTATAACTTCACATACCATTTATATATCCATGACTCTGAAGTATAAATCCCCAGCCCAGACATTTTCTCAAACTTGGTACATAAATGAAATGCCTCTTTGAAATACTCACTCAGATGTTTCTCAAACACAGCATGTCCATGAAATACATTAAGTAAATAAATTAATTAATTAAATCTTGATCTTCTGGACATGATATTCCTCAATTTCAGTTGGCAACTTCATTCCTGTAATTGTTCAAATAAAAACATGTACAGTCACCCTTGAACATTTTTCTGTCTCAACCCCAAATCCGAAAGTTCTGCCTTCTCACCAACTGCATTTCTAGGACACGGATGGGACAGCATCACCTTTTTTGTTTTTGCATTCCCAACAATACCCTTTTAACAGATTGCATTTATCAAACAGATTAACCATTATAAGGAATAGTCCCCCAATATGAATGGCTTAATGCAATAGAAATTTATGTTTGTATCATGCAAAATTCAACACAGATATCCTTGGTCTGGTGGTTCTCTTAGGCTACTCCCCGGAGATGCATACTAGGAACCCAGAGCTGATCCTTCTGATGATTCTGCAAGTCCTCGGGACTCAGAGATGACACAGGGAGTGATAGAATCATTTGTGCCCACAGGGCATTGCCAAAGGTCAGTCATATGGCCAAGCAAGCTGAAGGGGATCCCGAGAACTGCAGAGAAACACAGGACAGCACATTTGTCACAAGGGCACTCCACCTTTACACTTGACATCTATTCTCACTCCAGCAGCCAAAGCAATTTTTGTAAAATGTAAGTAAAGTCGTATCACTCCTATGGCTTTGAATTCCATAGCCCACTTTACTCAGACTGGGGGCAAAAGTTCTTTTTTTTTTTTTTTTTTTGTTCAGAGAGAGGGACAGTGAGAGAGACAGAGAAAGTGAGAAACAACTTTATTTAGTTTTTCATATGGCCTTAGTTGCTCCAACACTTAGTTATGTACATGGTGCTGGGGTTCGAACCCAGGTCCTTGTGCTTGCCAGGCAAGCACCGAAACCGCTGAGCCACCGCTCCAACCCCCTGGGGGGCTGAATCAGAAGCCTCAGTATTCCTCTCATCTGCTCTTTCTCTTCCTAACTCCTACTCTGCTCCAGCCACACTAAATTTATCAGGGGTATTCTTAGTTCGGGGCTTTGCTGTGTCTGGACTTTCTGCCTACGCAGCTTCTCCCCAGATTCCTCCATGGACAGCCCCACTCTGCGTTTTCCAAGCCTTTGCTCATATATTTTCGTATTGATGAGGTCCGCTCTAAACACCTTATCAACCGCTGCTGCAACACACACTGCCCTCCTACAACTCCCAGACTCTCTCCCTTCTTGACTTTTCCAACCCCTACTCCCCATCTAGGTTGGCACTCCAAAATGGCATTCTCTTTCCCTGTCTTATCCACTTTCCTCTACCAGATAAGTACCAAGGCAGAGGTTCCTTCTTCCTTCCTTTTTCCTTCCCTCCTATTGGTTTACTGATAACATCCACAATGGTGGCTGAAATCTAATAGAAAGTCAATCAGTCATTTATAAAAAAAATCAGCCAATCATCACTACCTCCTGTCTTCACAGATATAATTATTTTCACTTCCTTTTACAGATGGGAAACTGAGGTACTTACAAATTTAACAATATGCCAAGACTGACTTGCTAGAAGTTGTTGAGCTGCACTTCAACCCTGGCAGGCTGGTTCCAGGGTCCATGTGCACAACCACTCCACTAATCTGCTTCTCCATTCCATGTGCTTGGCACTGTTATACTCCATCCTGAAACCTCATGAATGAAGTGTTTCAGTAGTCACCTCTGTATAACAGGTAAGGAAACTGACACACACACCCTAACTTGCCAAGTATCATGCAGTTAATATGATGAGCTAGTTCTCCTTTCAGGAATGACAGAATTTAAATGTCTCTGTTCAAGTATTTTGTTCACACCTGACTGTCTCTTTACACACACACACACACACACACACACACACACACACACCTCCTTTCTAGGGATTCCATTTCATGAAATCACTTCTAGAAATCATTATTCTATTCTTCACTTTTACAATCATGGAGTTTCTTCCTGGATATTTTTAAATGTCTCCAGTATCATCTTACCGAGTGAATGTCCAACCGTGCCAGAGTGCACAACCCACCCAGAACAACTTAGTCTCTCAGTGCTCATGAAGTAAGGACTGCTGACCTGAATGCTGTGGTCTTTTGTCTCCTTGTGGTAAGCTCTTAATCAATTGGATGTTAAGTTCTGTTTAATTCAATACTTTTACTGACTTGAACCATTTCCTAGTTAAGTTCACCCAAACAGCACTGAGGATTGCCATCTGGCCAGGCCAGTAAGGATCTCTGTGGAGATTTTAATCAGCCTGGTCACCACATGTGTGGTCCTTACAGCAAAACCATTTGGTACTAATGGAGTGGGGAGGATGGTTTGGGACGTAGATGGGAGCCAGGACTCACTCTATGTATCCCAGGGTCTCTCTACCAGTGGCACTAAGCGACCTGTTAGGAGTGAAAGAATTGATTGTGCTTTTAAACTAATTTTAAAAGGGAGGTTATTACTAGCAGTCCCTCCTCTCAGTTGCTATGTAAGTTATTTAGTCATTAAAACATACAAACCCCTTCTTGCAGGTTCGTGGCTGAGCCCAGAGTCTACATTTGCCAATAGGTAAGTGATGAGTTTTGTGTTATCATTTGCTTGCTTGGAACAGAGAGACAGCTAAGTCTTGTCATTCCTGAGAGGAGAACTTGTGCTGATAGCCTCTCCAGCTAGCTTCCCCGGCATTCTGTGGGTGGTATGCTGGCCAAGAACTCCAGATCTTCATATCAAAAACCGAGACAACAGTCAGCCCACCTTACCTTCTGCTCCGGCCATCTGTGACTCTGTCTGTTCTCTTTACTTGGAAAATATCTTTTTCCAACTCTATGTGATTCTAGCAGTTCTCTAAAACTTGTTACCCTGCCTTCTTACTGACCAGAGTAGATATGTAATATACAATGCTGGCCAGGGTACCCTAAAACCTGGACTTAAGGGCTGGCCCACAGGGGTGAGCAAGCAACCAAAGTAAAATTTGAAGAGGAAAGAATAAATTAGAAGTCAAAGTTATTGCTCCAAGGGTGTTTCTTTTCCACTGGTAAAAAAAACATTATTTTAAAACTTGGCAACTTAAAACTCAAATATCATAGTTTCTACACATCAGAGATTTGGGCATGGATTAGCTGGATCATTCAGCCTATTTTCACTCAAATGGCTGAAATTCAGTATCTGTCAAGGACTTGGTCATTTCACGGATAAACTAAAGGCATGTGTGCTTCCCAGCTTTCTCAGCACTGCTTCATTCTCTGAGGCTTTTGAACTCCAGAGGACTCAGCGTCTCACAACAGGTTGCTGGGCAAAGGCCACATTCACTTCCTTGTTATCTTGGACTTGCCATACAGAAGTTGGCATCTCCAGAGAGCAAATAAGTCAGGAAAGGCAGCAACAATAAGAGAGAAAGTGCTAGCAAAACGAATGTTTGGGTCCTCTACAATAGAACCAAGGCTGTGATCACCCATCTCTTTCGGCAAATTCGACATTGAAAGCAAGTCCTTCAGTCTAACCCATGCTCAAAAGGTGGGGATGATAGACCACACAAAACCAGGAGATGAGTATCATCTAGATACATTTTGGAAAGTGCTACCATAGCTGAGCACAGTGGTGCACGCCTGTAATCCCAGCAGCTCAGGAGGCTGAGGCAGGAAGCGCCTACCTTCAAGGACAGCTTCAGCAACTTGGTGAAGCCCTAAGCAACTTAGTGAGACCTTGTCTGAAAATGAAAAATAAAAAGGCCTGGGGATGTGGCTAGTGTTCAAGTGACCCTGGGTTCAATCCCCTGTATTAAAGAAGAAAAAAGAAGTGGTTACCGTAACAGTGATTCTACATATGTCTACCGCAAGCTGACACTAAACCACCTGGGGCACATGCATTCGAATATTTCTGTGGACTGACAGTTATTTTCAAGGACTGACCAAACTCTAAAGGAGCTAAAAATTATGGTTTTCTGTGTTCCCAGGAGGTTTGGTGAACTCTAACAATCACCACCACACATTCAAGCTCCCCATCTCCAAAGGCTTCCAGAAGATGTAGGAAACTTTCCAGAGTGTTCTGGCAGAGCCTGGATTAGAACTGTAATCTGCCTAGCTCCAAAACATATACTTCATTTTGATTTTCATCATAGCAACCTACCACTTGGTGGAACATTCCTTTGGGAATAGATTAATAAGGTCTTCGTTTTAAAATGGTATGCATTAAAAAGGGCCTTCCTAAAGCCTTGCTCCAGTCCAATCCTCCTTTCACCCACCGGATATACACAGGATGCTCTCACATCAGGAAAGAAGCTCGCCTGCCCTGGAGAATGCATCCCTGAGCAAGCACACACAGTGTGGCCCGTGGAGACACCATCTTTGAACAGTGTCCACACATAAAACTGAGAATAGAAGCACTGTGAGCCCTATTCCTCATTTCATGTCTGAGCATAAGTAATGTGACTATGAGAGTGAACACCACCCTGTCCTGTCTCAGAAGAGTAGAGACTTTGATTTGGGAATTGAGTCTGTGTAATATCCATAAACAAGGCAAATGCCATCTCTGAAATTAAGTTCTTAGTTGAAAGTCCTATGCAAATTAAAGAATTGTCACCTTTATCAAGTCTGATGAGTTCAATACACTCATCCTACCTACTAGCAGCATTTCATTTGAAGGGCCCAATAATCAGCCTCAGACTCCCAGGCCACTTTCATTCAGCAAAACTTTGCTGAGCACCGTTTTCATAGCAAGTACTTTCAGAAAGATGGGAGTCATGACATCAAGTAAAACTAAGTGTCAGATATGTGTTCCCCTTTCCTACAGGAGCCACACAAAACACATCTGATGACTATAGGGACTCCAACGCTACATTCCTCTTATTCCAGGCTCCCTAATTCTTCATCGGTGTCTGCAATGTACCATTCACATGTCACGTAGTTTATCTACACTTATTGAGATAATGGGTCAGGAAATGCAGATAAGCTAATAAGCTGACTTTCTAGAGCAACTGTGCCCTGTGCAGCAATCCAAGATCTTTCACATAGAGCTCCCTTCTCAACACAGACCTCCTTTAAGAAGAGATATTAAAGAATGGTCATGGTTTGTCGTTGCCTAGAAGTGATATGCGTCACTTCTCCTCGCAGTCCATTGTCCAAGTTATTTACATGGACAGCCAAACTCCAAAGGGGCTGGAAAATATAGCCTTCTGTGGGCACAGAAGGATAACTAATAACTTCACCACCACCCAAATTTCCTCTCTCAAAAGGCTTCTGCTGGGTCTCAGAAAATGTAGGAAATGTTCTAGGGTGATGATCTAGCAGAGCTGGCTTAGAGCTGCAGTATGTCTGGCTCCACATAGGGGTTGTTTTCGTTCCATCACAGCAATCTACCAATTGGTGGAACATTCCTTTGAGAATTGCTTAGTAAGGTCTCCATTTTAAAACAGCATGCATTAAAAAGGATGTTTTTGATGCCCTACCCTAAACCAATCCCAGGAGAATAAGCTTTCTCCCATATCAAAACAGCTCCCACGGAGTTTGCCTCTCTTGTACCACTTTGCATCCTTTACCATCCACAGGCCCTCTGAAATTCTGTATGCAGCTCTAAACCTCTATTCACATACAGCTGTTACTTGAAAGAGCCGTTTTTTCCATCAGTCCTTTAATTAGGGTAGACTACAACACCCAACCCGAGGGGAAATGCACCATCAGAGAAGGAAGGGACGTGGCTGGTGCCAGTGTCTAATGTCTCTCTGAAAAACCCCAAACCACATATCTGACCTGTTTTATTTTCTTTTTTTTTTCTCTACTAACCTTATATACTTGACTTAATAAGTAAACAAAACCCACAAACCCTAGTATGAAAATAGGGGAACACAAGGACCAAATGAAGGCTGAGAGGTCAGAGCAGCAGCTTGCCACAGACATATCTAAGCAATGCCCAGAAAACTCAATGTATTCTCTTGAAGGCAGAAAACCAGGTTAAAAACCATAGCTCAAGAAAGAAGCTATATCATAAAACAAATGCACTGGAGTGTCCAGAGGAGATAGGTAGTCAGTTGTGGGGGGGGGGTGAGTGGCATTTGATACTAAAAGTGACAGTAATGGCAAAAAAAAAAAATGGAAATATAACCAAGTTAATGTTAATTGAATACTTAATCATACCAGAACTTTTCCTGAGCTCTTTATTTGTGTTAAGTCCTTTGGTTCCTAGAATAAATCTGGGAGATTGGTAGGCCTAGGTCTATGATCTGAGCTTATAGCAGAAAGCAAGAGAGCAAATGTAACTGCTACCTTGAAGGTTACTTTCTACTGAGAATATAACGTGTACTTGCTGAAGAACAGGTAGGAAGAAGTGAAGTGTCCTGCCAGAGATCACATGGATGTTCAGCGTCCAGGCTAGGGTGCCATGTGGCCAGGAAGCGTGGAGAATGCTTAGCCACTGCGCTCTTCCAACACGGTAACTTCATGGCCTCGTAGCAAGAAGAGAATTGTCAAATAGCATTCTGTAGGTGTTTGTCATGAGACAAGCGCTATCAGCTTTTCATTTACTTCTCACAATTCCATGAGCACAATAACTAATAAACTTATGGCTTGGACTCTTTCATCAGACCCCCTTTTTAAAACTTTGTCAACTCCTGGTCCTCGATTATGTCACCTAACACTCAATTTCCTCATCTGCAACTAAGTAGCCAGTACTGAAGACAGCTGAGATTTTTGCACACGCTTGTCTCCAAGTGTTTCAGAGTCAGTGACATGTCTGAGTCTTGTCTGTGTCCTGGTGTCTGATACATGGAATGTGAACAATAAATATTTGATAAATATGTGTAGGATTAGGAAAATAAGGGACACTGAGCTTGTTAAAGCATTTTTCATGAATCAAAGTGCACGGTATGCACTGTATGACTTCAAGAGCTTCACTGAATTTCAGAAAATACCACACATTGGCAGGATTATCCTTCATCAGTATGGGAAACGCACCATAAGCCAAGGTAAGCATCCATGGAGCAAGGACAGCTCTGTGTACTCAAGGGAGGTAGCCATGTATGCATGCCAAAGGCAGGTAACTTTTAATGTTTCCCCATTGACCTTTGGTTTGGGCTCAGTTACCAAAAAAATTGGGTCAGAAAGTAACTTCTAGATGCAAACTTTCCGCGCAAAAGGAAGAGCACGCTGCAGCAGAAATCCAACCCAACCCTGCATTTGTCTGTGATAATGCAAGCCATATCCTGGTGCTCTAAACACATTATTGAATCTTTGGCAGTTACAGGAATCTATTGCTTGAACTGCAGCGAGGCCATTTTCAAAGTTGGCATGAAATAGAGAAATGATGAACTCAAGCTCCATCCATTTTCTTTTCCACTAATGAATACTCCTTTTGTTCCAAAGTCTCCCAAGTGACTCTCCCTGACAATACAGGTAATTAATGGGCCATTCTTCTTGATTCAGACATCATCGAAAATGCAAGGGGACTTGATAATTGAATCTGCATCCAAACTTTCCCATTATCTAGATGACTAATAAGTGTACATTAAATTAATATTTTTTCTAGGAACTTTTTTACAGCTTATTGATAATGCTTATTTGACAAAAGAGAAAATGTTGGAAGAAAAGCTTTACCAAATAAGACTAAAGCCCAAGAAATTTTCATTGATTCCTTTTGAGATGAAATTTGCAGTTAGAATTCACTAAAAGTAGAAAAATTCCAGAGTCTATCAGGAGGCTCTCAAGACACCAGGATTAAGGAATTAAGTAATATGAGATGAGTTCAAAGATTGATTTTTTAAATGACATAACTCGAAGTTTTTCTTAAAACTTCAAGCTGAAAGGTTTAGAATAGGGTAACTTTCATAGTTAATAATAAATAGAATATTTAATACTTCTGATATTATTTCACGGAAAAAATTGTCAAAATCAATCATCTCCATGATACTTCAACAATAGAGATGGAAATTATTTTTGCTCTGATTTTCTGGAGTAGGTAGCACAACATGAGAGTCTAAGAATCACAAATATATCAACCACCTAGAAATCTATCTTTGCTAGAACAGGCCTTAGAGAAATGTTGGCTTGTATCTACCCTCTCTTTCCAAATGCACAGAGCAGAATAAAAGGTAATTTAGAAACTGCTCTCGTTTAAGAATTCTTGAGATAAAAGTTCCTTGTCCTGAGGAATCCAGCAATGTTCTCTTGTACTTATGGCAATGTATAACTTGTAGAGAAACAATAGATTTTACACTTGCTCTCACTAAAATATCTCAAGTATTGTATTAATCATTTGAGGAGACACAAGATGAACAATAAGTAATTGTTCATGGCAAAAATGTTGATTGTCATTTCATGTTTTCCAATAGCAATATGGAGAACGTAAGGGGTAAACAAAGAAGTAACTGAGAAAAAATAATTTTGAGGATGATTTAGCAGGAATCACAGAGAGGTTCTGCTTCCCAGGGAAATGAAAAGAGGATTGAATTAACTGAAAGGAAAAGGATGAGGGCTGGAGCATGCTTGCCTGGCATGTACAAGGATCTGGGTTCAAACTCCAGAACCATATACACAAGTAAGTGTTGGAAGAACTGAGGCCACATGAAAAAATAAATAAAATTTATTCTCTTTCTTTCTCACACACACTCTCTCTCTCACTCGCTCTTTAAAGGATAGCTTCCTGGAGAGATAGCAAGTTCACCAGTACCTCAGAATATTAATACTCAAGCACTGAGAGATTGTGATAAAATGCGACAGTTCTAAATGCCTTGGTAAGCATGGTGCAGAAAGTTTTGCTAAAGATCGTCTCACAAGGTATTAATTACAGCTCCTCAGAAACATATGCTTATAACTAAATAAGTTTGTGAAATGGTAAATGATAATCCATCATTTTGAAGATTAAAAAAACACACTAGAGGGGTTGGGGATTTAGCTCAGTGGCAGAGCACTTACCTACCATAGGCAAGGCCCCAAGTTCGGTCCTCAGCCCTGGGGGAAAAAACACACACACTAGAGGCTAAAATCCAGACAAGTCTCAGAGGAAACATACCTATTGAATATGATTCAGCCTAATATTTTCTCACTAATTTTATTATGCAAAAAAACCTGTCCTCTTTTCTCTGTCTCCCACCCTCTCTCTCCTACGCACACGCACCCACCCACCCACACACACATACACACACACACATCTTATTTTTTCTTCCTTCCTTTTTTCCTTCCTTAATCATCTTTCCTGGATACCTGTTAACATTCTTAAGTTTGAGCCATTGAAGGTTGAATGAACGTCAAACTTTCATCTGGAATACAACCCCAAAGGTGGATTGGAGCAGGCTGAGACTAGAGGAGGAAGGCAGAAGTGCAACCATTATTTGTGATTAGAATTGGGAAGGAAGGTTGGGTGGTAGCATAAGGTAGTCAAAGTGAGGAGAAAAACAGTAACTGCTGCTCCTGCTCTGTATTTGTGGTGATGACTTGAAGTTAAAAATTTGAGCAGATTCAAGAGAAATATTCATTGTGTGGTTTTGGAAATGTATAGTTTCTCTGACCTACTTCTGGGGAGATATTGAGGAAACCATTTAAGATGTACAGGCAGGATTCAGAATAGCACCTAGATGATGGTGTTAGAAGACACCAGCACTCCATTGACTTGTGAATCAACACAAATGTTAAACTTATAAAGCAACATATCATTTGTCATGGCCCTCAAAAGCAAAACAAAACTTGAAGAGTCTCCCAACTTGTATGAGAACCCCAAGTAGCATATGGATCCCTTAAGCTAGAAGCCTTGAGTTGTACTTTTGTTTCCACTATGAATCTGAGATTTCAAAAGTTGATATGAGTGGATCTTTTAATGCCCCGTGGCTCTGTCTACAAGACATCAAGCTGATCACTGAAGTGTTTAGTCTAATCAGAAGTTACTAGCATTATTCAAATAAAAACTAAAAGGGACATGAGCAAATATTAGCTTTTCAAAATTTTAAACCAAATGAAAAAATAATTTTAAATTAGAAGTCATGATCTTTGCCTTATTGTCCCATACACCTGAAATCCCCAGCTACTTTGTCTTCCACGCAAACTGAATAATCTTTAAGTCCAAGCTGGAGATCTATCTCCTTCACAAAGAATTTTTTAGCCCTCTTCATCTACACTAAAGTTAAAATGAACCATCTTTTTCTCAGAACTGTAATGCCTCCACTCCTACCTCTGTTACAACACCTTACTACCAATTTGGTTCATGTCTCTTTTTCAATTACATCATGTGCTCCTTCTTGTAGCGATCTTGTATTATTTGCCTCTGATTCTCCTACTTCATTCTCATTGGTGGCTAGTAAATTGTTATTCATTTTCTTTAAATTCTTAATGAATATTTGATGAACAAACAAATGCGTAATTGTAAAAACATACGAAATCAAGGATGAAAGGATGAATGTATGTGTGAATGAGCAAATGAATGAAAATCTGTACAAGCCAACTATGCCAGAACACTATGTAATCCACCTGGTTCAGCATAGTTTGGTCTTTGGGAAAACTGAGCAGTCAAGAATTCTGAAGCACCCCACATGGAATTTTAGGCAACTGGGACAATCGGTGCTCACAGAGGTGCAGAGAGGCCTCACTTATATCACTACATAAACAGAGACAGGGTCATTGAGTTTCTGGCTAGAAAGCTGTGGAGCATGTCATCTTGTATACATTTTAGATGACGAAATGGGGGAAAAGGTTATGTTCTTGATAACAACTTTTGCTCAGAATATCATATTGAATGTGGAAAGGCCAAAACCAAGGGGAAATGTCAGAGACACTGGAAAAAAATATTATGAAAGCTAATTATGTAAACCTTGTTTTGTTTGAAAGGTAAAGACCATAATCCACGGCTCAAGTTCAAATTTCCTGTTTAAATATTGTTAGTTTGAATGTTAATCCGAGTCCTGTGTTTAATTGCTGGGTCAGGGCTGCAAATATTGATTGCCATAAAATGAAGGTTGAGATTCATTTCTGAAAAGGAAGCTGAGAAGTGCATTTATGTGAACCAAAGTAATAAATATTTCCTTGGGATTCTAACTCATTTCCTAACTGAAGAGTAATTATTTCCTCTGTTACTCTGCTTCTTTAGCCTCCGTTCATTTGACTAAATGCACATCCCATATATGTGCACATGTACAAGAGCTAAAATAAACAATCCGAATAGCCCAACACCATGGCAACAAAGTCAAACTTGAAACCACTAACTCACAAGAATCCATCTCTATAGATTGCACAGCACCTGCTATGTCTTTCCACATGAAGCCCGACTTGTCTGAGGGCTCACAGGGAATCCCTGCTTCATCCCATGCCTCCTAATAATTGCCAAATGCAACCTGTGATAGACAACAAAGGAGAAAGCTCACAGCAGGTAAGGAAAACCTGCTGCCACAAACATGGTTTGTTTGGGTAAACATTCAAAAAGATCAGGTTATGGTGGGGAGGGCAATCTTGCAGGAAGTTAATGGGTTGACACTTCATGGTGGGAGAGATGACAACAAAACTCACGCTGACACTATTCTTCCTTTGACAAGTGCACTGAGCTCATGGGTATGCTTCGTGTTTTATGTTTCTGGCTGTGTCCATCATATTCATGCATAGAACATTGCATATCTGATTGAGGCACTGAACTTGTGACAATGTGGAAAATTGCGGCAAGATCCTTTGTATGGATCAGCAGACAAATAATTCCATGTGAATACCATACAGAACTAAGGCCAGTTGTACAGCTGATGTTTTCCTTGAAGCATTCTTTTTTTTTTTTATTCTCCTCTTTGCTGTGTCTATAGGCAAAGAACCCAAATGTTGCATAGACACAGCAGAAGAGTACTAACAAGCTTAGTGTTATCCATATCAGTGGGTCCCAAATGGTAGTGAGTGAACAGGTATACATTACAATGCTCAAAACCCCAAAGAAAAGTAGTAGAAAATAAAGATGGTGAAGTAAGGTCTTCAAAAACTATAGTATGATGTCTGTACTTCATTGGTATAGAAATGTCTTCTCTTCTAAGCCACAATGGTAAAAGCAAAAACCATATAATTTTGTTGCTTTAATTTTTGCTTATTTTATGTGGCAAAATAAATAAAAATCAACTCTATCACAAGTCCCATAATTAAAAGTTACATCACTTTATAAAACAAAATATAGAAGTATATGGAGAATAATATAATAAACAACTATCACACACATGGATGTTCTGAGTGAATGCAAAGTGCCTGAAGAAGATGTGAAAATAAGAACTAAACTGAGCAGTTACATCACACATTGTGGCCTTCAACCCACCAGGTCTAGTAGTTCCAGGATCTTCTTGAGCAAATAAAGCTCAATAAATAATTTTCACATTTCTGCTATCATGCACTCACAGAAGTATAAATTTAACAATTACAAACAAATGAGAGCACATTTTTGGGGAATCTTGGAGTCTAGCAGAGAAGTTATAGCACACCATTGGAGGAATAAAGGAATAAATGTATTTATGAGGGTAAGAACTGCTTTATGTCACTCCCACCCCAAAATGGCACAAGTTGTTGCCAAGCAAGATTCCCTTTGCCTGCAGTTCACACACAGAGGATACTGAGATCATAGTGCACGAGCACATATCCCTCAGGCATGGGGGACACTGCCCAAATAGGATCACTTTTTTTTTTTTTTTGCCCCATCCATGATTGTTAATCTTGATTGTCAACTTGACCGGATTGAAAGATACCTAGAAAGTTGGTACAGAGAAGTGGGGTCATTGTTGTGACTATACTAAGATGATGTGGATCCCTTTGGAGCTGGTTTATGGGAGAAGCTTAGAAAAGCAGGCTAGAGAGAGCCTGTGGTGAGAACACAGAAGTCCAGAATGCTGATAAAACGGGGAGAGTTAGGCTATGCTGCTGAGGTTGTGGATGGAAATAAGGACTCTATTGGGAATCATACTAAAGGCTACCCCCTTTTCCTTTGTGACAAAGAATTTAAACGATTTAAGCATAAGACTTGAAAACAAAACTTCTAGGAGAAAACATACAGGGAAAGTTCCATGACTATTCTTGGTGATGATTTTTTGGATATGATGCAAAAAGCACCAGTAACAAAAGCAAAAACAAATAATTGGAATCACACCAAACTCAAAAAGTTTCTGCATGACAAGAGAAAAAATAAAACAAAAAGAAAGAAATCTATGGGATTAGAGAAAATATTTGCAAATCCAACATCTGAAAAAATTAGTATCCAAAATAACTCACATAACTGAAATATATAAGGAACTCTAGCTGTTCATAATAATTATAAATCAGTGACCTGATTTAAAAATAACATGAATGCACTTTTTTTCAAAAAAGGACATATAAATTATCTGTCTAGCAGATATTTGAAAACGTACTCAATATTACTAATCATTGAAAACATAACTCAAAATAATAATAAGATGTCACCTCATGCCTCTCAGAATGACTATTATTAAAATTCCAAATGATAAATGTTGAGGATGTGGAGAAAAGACAACCCTTGTATTGTTGGAATTGTAAATTAGTACAACCATTATGGAAAATAATATAGAAGTTCCATAAAAATTTTAAAATAACAGTACCATATAATCCAACACTCACACTTCTGGGTATATATCTAAAGAAAATCAGTGTGTTAGGGAGATATCTGCACTCCCCTGTTCATTATAGCATTATTCACAATAGCTAAGATTCAGAAACAATCTAAGTGTCTGATGATACATGAATAGATGAAGAAAAGGGGGTGTACACACAAAACCCACCATCACACACATACCACAGAACACTCCTCAGCCTTTAGAAAGAAGGAAATCCTGCCATTTGTGATAACATTGATGAACTCAGGGATCATTATGCTAACAAAAATAAGCCACACACAGAGAGACAAATATGTGATCTCACTTATACATAGAATTTAATAAAAGTAGAAATCATAGATACAGAGCAGTAAAGGAGTAGTTAGCAGAAAATTGGCAAAGGATGGGAAGATGTGGTCATAGGGTACCAACTTTCAGTTATAAGAATAAATTGTGGCGACCAATGGCCAGCATGGTAACTGTAGTTAATGATAATGTACTGTATATTTGAAGTTGTTAAAAGAGTAGAGATAGAGTCAGGAAAATGGCACTTTCCATGACCTGAAAGGAAGAAACACTGGGATAGCCAGCTTCCTGCCAGGAGCATGTATTGGAAAAGATTAGCTGAACACATCACAGGTCAGTGGGAGATCAGTGACTCAGAGACTTGGATGTAGCAAGTGGAAAAGAGGAACTTATCCAGACCCAGCTGGTCACCAGTACTGGCTCCTCAGTACAGTGAGTGAGACGTTGTTCGACTCAGTCTGATCTGTACAGCCACACACAGACCAACTGCACCTAGAAAAGCTGTATTGGGCTAATAGCCCATTCTCTTGGCCTCTCTGCTATGGAAGAGAGGGCAACACCCAGGAGGAGGTCAGACTAGTGATTTCAGACAAACAGGCAGGGTAATAGAGCAGAGAATAAGGCAGATATACCCACATCCCCGCCAGGATCCTACACACTGCAGTGAATGGGCAGAGGGCAAACAGGAGCTCTGCTCTGTTGTTAAACTGGGACAACTCCATGGCATCTTTGCTCTGGAGGAGAGAACATCATTTCCCCTTCCAGCCCTAAGTGGCATGGGCTGCAGACACTTTGAGCATACAGCCAAGGAGTGTGGAACTTTGTATTAGACACTACAATTATCTACAATCCCAAGACAAATACAGCTGAAGGGAGAGGAGAACCTGGAGCCTGTGGGACAGTTAAACCAGAGATAAAAGAATCGAGGAATGAAACAGCTGCCTGAGGGCAAACCCCTCATTTTCCTCTCCCAACTCGCAAGCCACCAGACTCGGGGACAACATGCAAGACAATTGGTCAGACTCTACCAGTGATCAGCAGGACTGCTTCAAGTCCATATACCAGAGTTTTAATTTGTTTTTGTTTTGGTTTTTTTAATGTGTGTGTGTTTGTTTGTAGTAGTGTTGCTGTGGACCTCTTTCTTCTTTCTATCTACTTATTACTTACCTTTCCCTTCAACACTTGCTTTACTGTAAATATTAGTACTTCCACATCAACTAAGGTCAGGGCTGCAAAGCCCATTAGTGTCAGTTTCTCAGTTACCCATATGATTCCTATATCATTCCTATTCTCCAGCAATAGACAAAACCTATTCTTCTAACATTCACACCTCCCCTAACATCATTCCCCCAATCTCCCCCTCTTTTTTTGTTTATTTTGATTTTTTATTTTTTTTTTGTAATTTGGAATATTCTTACAGCAAATCTATACTTGCTCTGCTCTGGCTTAAAATCACAAGACTGTCTACCTTCCTGCCTCAGTTCTTTATTCACAGATGTTCACAAGCTTAATGTCAATTAGCTCTATCTGGAGATAATTTGTCATTACATCTTCCCTTCCATAGGTGATAACCCATACATAGTACATTGAGTACATAAAGAACAGATGAACCAGTTTAACACTGTTTATTATGTGCTTTAACTGAACATATTGTTTATTCATCCTGATGGAGGGTCTTAATGGAAATCCAATGTGAATGCCAAATTTTATAATGCACATTTGCTTTTAATCCAGTTATAGTCTGATGTTTAATAGTGTTGTGAGCAAAGAGAGTTACTAATACTACCATTCAACTCATAGGTGGTAATTAACATGGTAACAGTTTCGGAGGGAACAATGTGACTAGGTTAATGCAGTTTATTGTATACTTAGATGTTCATATTATCTCTTTTGCCTTATCTTGTGAGGTATTAGAAACCACAAAGGCTAATAATTAACCAAAGATTGGGAAGCCTGCTGATAATCTCAACTTCTTAAATTGTACCTAGTACAGATTACCAAAGAGGCAAAACTCCCACAACTCATCAACATCCCCAAAGTTAAAAAAAAAAAAAACAAAGAGGGATCACAGGCCCACTCCCTAGACATGAAAATGAAGAAAAAGGGAAGCAATTCTCCCCCTCAAGCCCACAATTACCAACCAAGGAGTATGAAGATAGGGTCCTGGATGAAAACCTAGAAAAAGGTATCAACAATCTGAATATTTAAAAAAAATCAAAGAATTAAAAGAAGACTTAAGGAAGGAAATAAGAGAGCAGATTCAGGAGCTGAGAGACCACGTTGATACAGAGCTACACATTCTGAAAAGAGATGCAGCAGAGCTCTTAAAATTGAAAAACACAGTCAACCAAATTAAAAGTTCAACAGAAGATATCAATATGAGAATACATTCTAGAAAATAGAACTTCAGCTCTCGAAGAATGAACATCAGACAATGAAGACAGGTTGAGCAATGTTGAATGCAAGGAGGATAGACAAGAAAAGAAACTTACAAAGCATGATCAGATCTTCCAAGAAGTATGGGACAAGACGAGAGGAAATAACCTGAGAGTTAATGGGACAGAGGAGAACAGAACAACAAATAAATGGCATAAAGAACATTTTCAATGAGATAGGCAAAGAAAAATTCCTCCATATTAGAATTGATCTAGAAATTCTAATAGGCCTAACCAAATGAGAAACTCACTGAGACATATCATATTCAAAATGAATAACAAAGAAATCAAGGAAAGAATATTAAAAGCAGTAAGAGAGGGGCTGGAGAGGTGGCTCAGCAGTTACAGCGCTTGCCTGGCATGCTCAAGTACTGGGGTTCAAATCCCAGCACCGCGTACACAACAAAGTCTCGGAGCAACAAAAGCCACATGAAAAACTAAATAAAATTGATTCTGTCTTTCTCTCTCTCTCACTGTCCCTCTCTCTTAAAAAAAAAAAGGCAGTAAGACATAAACACAAAATCACATTCAGAGGCAGACCAATAAAGATCTCTGTAGATTTTTCAACTCAGACAATAAAGGCCAGGAGAGCATGGAATGATATTTTTCAAATATTGAAAGAAGATAATTTTCAGACAAAGATAGTATACCCTGAAAAACTCAGCTTTAAATGTGATGGGGAAATGAAATATTTCCATGATAAGAATAAACTAGCACCATAAATGAACACAAAACCAGCTCTACAGAGAATACTCAAAGACAAATTTCAATCAAAGGAATGGATTGGACTCAATGCACCAATCAAAAGACACAGATTAGAAGACTGGATCAAAAAAACCTAACAATTTCCTGCTTACAAGATACATACCTCACAACCAAAAACAGACACAGATTGAAGGTGAAAGGTTGGCAAAATCCTACCAGGCTTATGGCCCAAGAAAGCAAACCAATGTTAGGATCCTTATATCTGATAAACTTAATTTTAGTCAGATGGGATAAGAAAGGTCACTATATCATAGTAAAAGGAACAATACATCAAGAAGACATAACAATAGTTAACATTTATGCCCCCAATTACAACTCTTCCAAATATGTGGGAAAAGTACTTAAGGACATTAGATCACTTATTGACTTCAACACAATATTACTGGGGGACTTTATTATACCACTATCAACATACATAGATCATCAAAGCAAAAAATCAATAAAGATATCTCTAACCTAAACAATCAAATGAACCTAACAGACATTTACAGAATATTCCATCCCAAATTGGCTGAGTTTACTTTCTTCTCAGCAGCACATGGATCCTTCTCCAAAATAGATAATATCCTATTCCACAAAGGAATTCTTAACAAATACAAAAAAGTTGGTATGATCTCATGTATCCTGTCAGACCACTATGGTATGATCTTAGCAATTAACAGCAAGAAAAACAACAAAAAGTACATAAATATTTGCAGATTGAATAATACCCTCTTAAATGAAGAATAGAGCAAATATGAAATGAAAACAAATCAAGAAATTCTTAGAAATGAATGAAAATGATGACACACATATAGAAATCTCTGGGACAGCATGAAAGCATTCCTAAGAGGTAAATTGATAGCACTGAGTGCCCTCATCAAAAACCAGGTAAGAGTAAAAATAAATAAACTTATGCTCCTTATCAAATCATTATAAAAAGAGGAACAATCCAATCCCAAATCCAACAAAAGACAGGTAAAAAACAAGATCAGAGCTGAAAACACAGAAATTAAGAACAATAACAACAACAACAAAAAAAGCAATACAAAGAATCAACAAAACAGAGCATTGGTTCTTGAAAAATTAAATAAAATTGACAGACCCCTAGAAAACCTCACCAAAATGATGAATGAAGTAAAGCAAATAAACAAAATCAAAGACAAAAATGGAGACCTCACCACTGACTCAACTGAAATTCAGAAGATTATCAGAATTTATTTTGAAAACTATACATTTCCAAGTTTGATAATCCTGAAGTCATGGACCAATACCTAGCCACATATGACATTCCCAAATTAGCACAGGAGGACATTGCAAATCTAAACAAACCTAACTCAGGTAGTGAAACTGAAACAGTAATCAAAAGTCTTCCTAAAAAGAAAAGCCCAGGAACTGATGGATTCTCAGCAGAGTTCTATCAAACCTTTACAGAAGAATTAACACCATGTCTTAATAAGATATTTCATGAAACTGAAAGAAACGGAACCCTCTCAAATACTTTTTATGTGCAAAAATAACACTGATTCCAAAATCCAACAAAGAAACATAAGGAAAAGAAAACTAACTAAAGATAAATTTCCCTGATGAACACAGATACAAAAATCCTTAAAATTCTAGCAAACCACATCCCAAAACACATCAAAGAGATAATAATACATCACGATCAAGTGGGCTTCATTCTGGAATAAGGCTGGTTCAACATATCGAAATCAATAAATGTTATTGACCACTTAAACAGAACTAAACACAAAAATTATATGATCAAGTCAATTGATGTAGAAAAGGCCTTTGATAAAATTCAATACTCATTCAATACTCTGGAGAAGATAGGGATTAAAGAAAGATAATTTTGTAAGAGCCATTTATGACAAACCCATAGCCAACATTATACTTAATAATGAAAGATTGAAACCATTCCCACTAAATTCGGGTACAAGTCAAGGCTGTCCACTCTCACCACTCTTATTCAATATAGTCCGCAAAATCATACCCTTAGCTATCAGACAAAAGAAGGAAATCCAAGGAATCTGAATAAGGAAAAAGGAAGTCAAGATATCTCTATTTGCTGATAACATGATCCTATACCTAGCAAACCCCAAAAAAACTCTATCAGAAGACTGCTGGAGCTTATAAATGAATCAACAAAGTGGGTGATTACAAGATCAATATTCATAAATCAATAGCTTTCCTATACTCCAGCAGCAATTCTCCAGAAGAAGAAATCAGAAAAATCCTTACCTTTCACAATAACCTCAAACAGAATAAAATATTTGGGCATTAATCTAACAAAGGATATAAAAGACTTCTACAACGAAAACTTGTCAAACATTAAAAGAATAAATTGAAGCAGATCTGAGAAGATGGAAAAGCATTTGATGCTCTTGGTTAGACAGAATCAATATAATTAAAATGACCATTCTGCCAAAAGCCCTGTACATTTTCAATGCAATCCCCATCAAGATACCAAGGACATTCTTCATGGATACAGAAAAAGAAATTCTCAAATTCATTTGGAATAAAACGAAATCTAGAATATCCAAAACATTATTAACCAAGAAAAATGTAGCAGGATGTATCACAATACCTGACCTGAAATTATACTATAAGGTTATAGTAACAAAAACAGTGTGATATTGGTATCAAAACAGACATGAAGACCAATGGAACAGAATAGAAGATAATGAGAAAAATTCACAAGTTTTTGACCATCTGATATTTGACAAAGGGGGAAAAAATATAGCATGGAGGAAAGACAGCTTGTTCTACAAATAGTGCAGGATGAACTGGACAGCCATATGCAGACAACTGAAACTGGATCCTTATCTCTCACCCTGCACAAAAATCAAAATTGAAATGGATCAAAGAATTAGGAATTAAAACAGCAACTACGCAATTACTAAAAGCAAAAATAGGATCAACACTCCATGACATCAGTGTAGGCACTTCCTTCCTTAACAAGACTCCCATAGCACAAGAACTGAGGAGCCAAGAATAAATGAGTGGGATGTCATTAAACTGAAAAGCTTCTGCACAGCTAAACAGTTTTAAGAGTGTCAAGAGAGAACTTACAGAATATGAGAAAAGCATTACATGCTTTGCCTCCAACAGGTGACTAATATCCAAAATATACAAAGAAATAAAAAATCTGAACACCAAAGACACAAATAATCCAATCAATGAAATGGGCTAGGGAACTAACTACACAGAAACTTCTCAATGGGGGAAGTTCAGAAAGCCAATAAATATAATGAAAAAATGCTCTACAACACTATCAATCAGAGAAATGCATATCAAAACTTCAATGAGATTCCACCTCTCTCCTGTCAGTGTGGTAAAAATGAAGAATACAAACAATAATAGATGCTGGAGGGGTTGTGGGGAGAAAAGAACACTGACACCCTGCTGGTGGGACTACACAGTTGTCCAACCACTCTGGAAAGCAGAGTGGAGGCTCCTCAAAAAACTAGGGATGGAACCACCTTATGACCCAGCTATCCCACTCCTAGGTATTTCCCCCAAAGAGCTAGAATCAGCATATTAGAGAAACACAGCTATATTGATATCTACAGGAGATAAATTCATAATAGTTAAACTATGGAAACAACCCGGATCCCCCTCACTGGATGAGTGGATTAAAATATTGTGATATATATATATATATTAAAATATTGTGATATATATATATAAATAGAGAGAGAGAGAATGTAGAACTCTCTCTCTCTCTCTCTCTCCCGCAGAGAGAGAGAGAGAGAGAGAGAGAGAGAGGGAGTTTTACTCTATAATTAGAATGATATCATAGCATTTGCAGCCAAATGGATGGAAATTGAAAAATTAAACTGAGTGAAATATCCCAAACACAGAGATTTAAGGGTCAAATATTTTCTCTCATATGTGGAAGTTAGAATCAAACCTAAGACAGGATGAAAGTTTGCTGAGTTTAAGTAATAAACTCACCATCATTGAAATTTCACATAAGCTGGGGGAACCATACCTATGAAGGTGGAGGAGAAGAAAGGGAGATATGGAGGCAGGGAGGCAGAGATAAGGGGGGTTATCAATACAACTGGGAATACTTAACTACCATTAGAAGACTTTGAAGTCTAACTATACACAGGCAAGCAGAGAAATTCAGAAAGGTCAAAAATTAATATTCATGTATATGTTCATTTAAAAATATAGTATTGGGGGTATTACAGAGGAGACCTGAGCTTGGGGAATGGATGAAAGGGGGTAGATCCTGGACTAGGATCAGCTTTAACACACTATCTCACTATGTCAATATCCATGTATGCATGAATATGTAACAATTCCCTCCAATATGTAAGAGTATGTAGAACACATAAAAATAATAATAAAAAAGATAGGGAGCCAGGCATGAGGCAGGTATACTTAAAAGATTTACATAATTTGGTCTCTGCTTCCCAGGCAAAATAATATTTTTTTCACCAAGGTGCAATTTTTTTTTTAGTTGACTACTTACTAACCAATGGTAGAAATAAATAGATGTATGTATGGTGTAGGCCTTGTGTGCCGTATAACTGAAGAGTCAAACACTTTCACACTTATTTTTGCCCATACATTCACTGTGTGAAAATGAACTGCAATATCATAAAAATCAAACCAAGAACTCCATAAGCAAAGAGATGATTAATACTCTGACAATAGAGAAGTACCTCACCTGCTCAAATAATATTTGCTTCTAAGGATTCATATGTAGTTACAATGAAGAGCATGATTACTTTAGAAATTCACTGTCAAGCATTATTGTACTTAATTTATTTGCAAATTAAAAACAAATTATTCTTTTTTTGCCATAACAGCAGTTTAATTTTTCCAAGATGTTAATGAACCAATTAAACAAAACCATTCATTCTAATGCCTAGAATAAATTATCTTAGAAATATATGCCAAGAGAAAGTCTTTTACATACAAGAACACTTGCATTACTCTGCATGACAACCACCCCACTAAGCCAAATATACTCAAAGTGTGCATTCCCTGGAACCCTACAAGGAGTCCATGACATATAACTGTTTTCATAATGATGCTAAGAAACAATTTTATTGTCAGTTGCTGATGTCATAAAATTTTGTTGGGTGAACTGTTGATGCCACTGGCATGAATCAAGTCAGGCACAAACTTTTACTGGTAATCATTTTTCTTTCCATTGACATAATCACATTAAATAAAATACAGTTTTACTTGAAGAGTGGAGTTAAAGTATTTTCAACACACACACACACACACACACACACACATGAGGTGATGGGTGGACATATTAATTAGCTTGATTTTATGGCAATCATTACACGGTGTACATGTATATCAAAATATATTGTACATATAAAATACTCATAATATTTATTTTTCAATTATACCTCAACAAAGCTGGAAAAATTAAATTTATTGTTGAAGGATTAAACAAGATAATATATATATAACGCATTTAGCACAGTGCTCAATATGTGCTACCAATTATTTCTGTTACCATGTGTTTTTCTCCAAGGTTGAACTCTAATGTTGAAAGGTTTTAACTCTGAATGTCACATCTTTAAGCTGCTGATTCCATTTACCTTCAATTTATCAAGGTTCTCTAACACTAAACAGTCCTCAACAATCTCTCCTAACTCTAAATATAAAGCATTTGTAATTATCTAACACTAATTTTGACATGTACAATCTATTAATCCAAATAGATGTAACTTCACATATAGTGAATTATTCAGTGGACTGAAATTTACTTGGAAAGTCAAGGTATAAGCAATTTAATATATCATTCAAGAGATAAATACTCAATATACTAAACCATATACAGAAATTCAAGAAAAAATCTTGGAAGGAATTTCAGGATGGGAATCAAATAAACAGTGTGAGCAATGAGCTTTGATTTAAGCATAAAAATAAAAGTTATGTTGGCTGGAAGATTTTGGAATACTCCATAGTGGAGTAAAGTCCAAAGGTTGGCTGTTAGGGATGAGAAGGATTTGGTTTTTTTGTTTGTTTGTTTGTTTGTTTTGTTTTGAGAGAGAGAGAGAGAGAGAGGAAAAGAGAATCAATTTTATTTATTTATTCATCTGTCTTTTGTTACTCTGACACTTAGCTGTATATGTGGTGCTGGGGTTTGAACCTGAGTACTCGAGCATACCAAGCAAGTGCCCAAGCTGCTGAGCCACTGCTCCATCCCCCAGGATTTAGTTTCTGTAAGATGGGATAGTTACCTGAGTCAAATTAATGAGCAAACAACTTGAAATCAACCAGAGAAATTGGTACAGAACAGAGCAGTGCAAAGTGATTAGAAATAAATGTGTAAAAGATTCAAGATGGTGGATCAGAGGAAGGCTGTGTTTTCTGTTGCTCTGCAGCTCAGTATCAAAGCTGCAGGAGTACTGCTTCTTAGCAAGGTGGTGAAAGAAGGAATTCACTGAAATTCGACATTGGACAGTCAGTCTCTTAGAGACTCAGAAATTCAGGTGCATTGAGCAAAACACATATAAGAGTACATTGGAGCCAAGTCAGTTTTGGTGGCAGCAGTACTGGTTCACCACATAGGGGAGGAATACCACAGAGAAAGACAATGGAAAAATAATGGCACAGAATAACCTGTAGAACAGAAAAACAATCTAAACTAAGCTGATCCAGAAGCTGGAGAGTCAACTAGTGTTTGAAAAGTGCTCTGTGTTTCTCAACTGGCAAGTAAGAGCTAAGGTGGGAGCCATTGTGAGAAGGTCAAGTCTGCTGGGAGAGCCCAGGAGACCATAGCAAAAGTTGCCCCAGCAAGCATGTGAGCCTGCCACATGGTTCAGGGTGTACCTAGAAGTATATGCTTGAGACAAGCACAAGAAGATTGTACCAGGGAGATTCAAGTCAGAAATGTGGATGGAAGAGCAATTAACATTCCTTTTGAATTTGGCTATTGGCATGACAAGCTGAAGAGGGTTGGGAAGCTCATCTGGTGGGTGAAATTACACACGGGAACTGAGCCTGGGAAGGCCATATTCATGGTCAACACTGTCTGAAAGAGTGTTGGAGGGTTCACTTCCCCACCCTATAAGTCAAATTCTCAGGAGGCTCCTGATGTCCTGACTCCCTGCAGGATTGGCATCTGCTCAGTGCTAGTGGCATATTGATCTAACCTTTCCAGAGCAGATACCACCAAGTAAGTCCCAAAGGACGTATTAGAGCTAAACCCCAACTGCTGGAACTCTCCATTTAGAACTCTTCAGCAGCCCCCTCCTGGGAGTAAATCTGTCCAGTCTGTCCAAAGTTCCAACTTAGAATACTTCCCTTCCATCCTACCGTATAACACTGAGAAGGGAAGTTGAAAGTTATTACAACCAGATTCAATTTTAGGCCACTTCAACTGGCACCTCAGTTAGCAACACAGAGAGAGAGAGAGAGAGAGAGAGAGAGAGAGAGAGAGAGTTTCACATTCCCCAGCCCTTGTTCTCTTTAAGGGGTACATAACCCCAGGAGAAATGGAAAGGACACTTAGGCATAGGTAGTGATCGTCTATCTTCACTGCCAATTTTCACCACCTCACTGGAGATAATTCTTTGATTTTTTTGTTAGGAAACATTTTTCCTTTTGTGTGTGTGTGTGTGTGTGTGTGTATGTGTGTGTGTGTTCTTGCTGTGTTGATTGGTTTGTTAATGAATATTTGTAGATATGGATATATATAAAATAGAAAAAATAAATATGTGTATATATATTTGTATGTATATGTGTATATATATTTTCTCCTTTTTAAGCATTTTTAGGATTCTTTTTCTTTTTCTTCCCTTTTGAAGTTAAGAGTCTTTGTTTCTTTTTGTTTTACTTGCTCCTCTTTCTCTTCTTTTTTTACTTGTTTCTCTTTCTCTTCCTTTTTTCCTTTCAGTAGCCAAATTCTTTTGTTCTCTTTCCCTGGCTACTTTATTTCTTTCATGTATTTTTTCTATTTTGTTTATAGCCATTACTTGATATATCTCTTCTGCTTTTTCTCTGTCACATTTTGAATGTTCAAAACATTCTTTTATCTTTCTATCATAATTTCTTTCCTATTAATGTACTGTATTTTTACCATCTTTAAGAACTGTTTGGTTTATGTAACTCTTGTCCCCCACTGTCCATTGTATTGCAGTTATTAGTACCATGGATGGCATAGCTGACATTTGCTGTTTACTTTAATGCCAGATCTAGTACATGGCTATCTATTGTTTTTGTTGTTAGCAATTGCTAATCCCACCATTCCTGTTTTTGTGGTATTTATCACTGTAGATATCATAGTAGGCACCAAGTATTTATTGTAGTACTGTACATTGTTTGCTTCTATTGTTATTGTTTGTTTCCCTATTTTCTGTGAGATGCTGAACACCTATTCAAATGCTACAAGTTTATAGGATAGAGTCTCTGTTGTTGAGTTAAACCCATTCAAGAGACAGTTCATCTAGCTCCAAGTTCAAACTAACCGTGCTCAAACATTAAGGATAATTTAACATGAAGAAGAGAAGAGACAAAAATTCAAACTAATGACCAGTCTCCAAGTAAAATAGCTAGGCCTTCCTCGGGTCTGACTAACTAGCATCCTCTTCTTCAGCAAGAACAGAGAAAATAAACACAAGATCTGTAGAGACCACACCTCTGAGGAATATTAATATATAGAACTCCCAAACTCCCACGCCCTTCAGAATATACAAAGTTGTTAGGTGTGGAGAACAATCACAGAGGATGTACCCTGCATGCCTTGCTGTATGCAAAACAAATTACCATATTTACAAAAAGGCCCCTGATCTTTTGTAACCTGCAGGGAAAGTAGAATCCTCAAGTTCTGAAATAATATATACTGTATCAAAATACTTCAATCATCACCAGAGAACTATCAGAGAAACTATATTACAAAATCCATTCAGAAATATTGAAAATTCACAAAACCTGATATCTCAGAACACTTTAGCAAGAGAATCTGAGCCCTAAAAAGGGCAAATATAATGGAGGAAGAGAAATTCATTCCTATAGATGCATAGAATCCAACATGAAAATGCAAGAAATATAAAAACAAGGTATATGACACCTCCTAAATTTCATAATTCATCACTGATTCTAAAGATATTGAAGTAGATAAAATACCAAAGAATTCAAAATAATTATTATAAAAATGATCAATGGTTTCCAAAAGAACACAGAAAAAATTGAATGTATTAAGGATGTCACTATAGGCTACAAATGAGAAATACAATAAGGAGAAAGAATTATTGAAAAAGAATTAAATGGAACTCTTGCAAATGAAAGGCACAATAAAACAAATCAAATATTCAGTTGAAAGCCTTTCTAATGGAGTGGAACCTGCCGAAGACAGAATATAAGAAATGGAAGACAAAGTGGCCAGTCATGTACATCCAGACAATATTAAATATAAGAAAATAAGTAATCATGAACAGAATGTACAAGAATTCTGGTATAGCATGAAGAGACCAAGCTTAAGAATCATTAGACTCAAAGAGGATTGTAAGATTTAGGTTCATGTCATGGATAAGCTCTTCAGGCAAATAATACCAGAAAAAATTCCAAAAGTTGCAAATGAGATGCACATCTAGATACAGATGCATTCAGAATCCCCAAAAGACAAGATTAAAAAAAAACCTGACCATGATACATTATAATTAAAATGCCTAACATACAGAACAAGGATAGAATCTTACAAACTTAAAGAGAAAAACACCACTTCACATTTAGAGTCAAGTCAGTCAGAATTATTTCTAATTTCTTAGCACAAATTTAAATTCTGGGGGTGAGGGGTGGAGAGCTGGAATGATGTGCTGCAGGATCTGAAAAAAATAACTGGAAACCAGGATTGCTAGATACAGTAAAGCTATCCTTCACAATTGAATAAGAGGTAAAATAAAATAAAAGCCTTCTAATAATAAAGAGAAATCAAAAGAGTTCATGACTACTAAAACCAGCACTACAGAAAATACTTAGAAGAAATACTACACAAAAAGAAATTTAAAAAAACCCAAAGCTCACAAATAGTGAAATCTCATCCAAATAATAGCTAAGCAAAGAAGAAACAGAACTAAATTAAGCATTACAAATAAATTAAAATGGTAGGAATTTTAAATCTCCAATTAAATGATATAGGCTCACAGAATGGACTATAAAACAAGACCCAACTATATGGTGGTGACAAAAGACTTGCTTTACAGAAAAAGACAACCACGGGCTACAAGTTAAAAGGTGGAAATTTGGTGTTGGGGATTTAGCTCAGTGACAGAGCACTTCCCTAGCACACACAAAGCCCTGAATTCAGTCCTCAGCCCTGGAAAAAAAAGGTGGAAATTGATATACAATGCAAACAAAAACCAAAAACAAGCAGAAATGGCTACTCTCATACCCAACAAAACAGACTTCAAACCAAAATTAATCAGAAGAGACAAAGATAGTCACTTCATACTGGTAAAGAGAACAATCCAATAAGAAGACATAATAATAGTAAATACTTATGCCCCAAACATTGTTATACCTAATTTCATGAAACAGAAACTACTTGAATGTAAAGAATCAAGTCCCACATTTCTGGGTAGTTTCAACACTTTTTTCACCTATAGATAGGTTATCAAGTTATAACTCAGTGAAGACTCTTCAGACCTAAAATATATTGTTAATCATCTCAATTGATGCAGAGAAGACATTTGATAAAATTCAACACCACTTTATGCTCAAAACTTTTGAAAAGATAGAGATAAAGGGAAGATACTTTAACTATGTCAGATCCATTTACGACAGACCCATAGCCAACATTATCCTCAATGGAGAAAAACTGAAAGCATTTCCACTGAATTCAGGTACGAGACAAGGATGTCCGCTTTCACCACTCTTGTTCAATATAGTCCTTGAAACCCTTGCCAGAGCTATCAGGCAAGACAAGGAAATTAAAGGTATTCGTATAGGAAAAGAGGAAGTTAAGTTATCTCTATTTGCAGACGACATGATTTTATACCTAGAAGACCCAATAACATCGGCCAGAAAACTCCTAGAGCTTTTAGGTGATTTTAGCAAAGTAGCTGTCTACAAGATCAACTCCAGCAAATCACTAGTGTTTCTTTACTCCAGCAAGAAAACTGCAAAAAAAGAAATCAGGAAATCTTTCCCATTCACCATCACTTCCAAAAAAATGAAATACTTGGGCATTAACCTTACAAAGGATGTTAAGGACCTCTACAGAGAAAACTATCAAACACTAAAAAAAGAAATTACAGAAGACCTGAGTAGATGGAAAAACATTCCATGCTCATGATTAGGCAGAATCAATATAATAAAGATGGCCATTCTACCCAAAGCCCTATACAGATTCAATGCAATCCCCATCAAGATACCTATGACATTCTTCACAGATATAGAAAAAGCAATTCTCAAGTTCATATGGAATAACAGGAGACCCAGACTAGCCAAAACATTACTCTATAGAAAGGAAGAAATAGGGGGTATCTCAATCCCTGACCTGAAATTATACTACAGAGCTGTAGTAGCAAAAAAAGCATGGTATTGGTATCAAAACAGAACCGAAGACCAGTGGAACCGAATAGACGATCCTGAGACAAACCCCCATATCCTTAACTATTTAATATTTGATAAAGGGGGCAAAAGTATAGTGTGGAAGAAAGATAGCCTGTTCAACAAATGGTGTTGGACAAACTGGACAGCCATATGTAGACAACTGAAGCTGGATCCTTATCTATCACCCTGCACAAAAATTAAATATAAATGGATCAAAGACCTGGATATTAAGCCTACAACTTTAAACTTACTAGAAAAAGAAGTAGGGTCATCACTACAGCATATAGGAGTTGGCAGCTACCTCCTTAACAAAACTCCCAATGGCTCAAGCTGTAAAATCAAGAATAAATGAGTGGGATGCAATTAAACTAAAAAGTTTCTGCACAGTGAAAGATCTAGTCAAGAGCATCAAAAGAGAACCTACAGTATGGGAGAAAACTTTTGCCTGCAACACCTCGGACAGAGGGCAAATATTCAGAATATACAGGGAACTAAAGAAACTAAAGTCCAAACTCACAAATAATCCAATCAATAAGTAGGCTAAAGAACTCAAAAGGAACTTCTCTCCAGTGGAAGTCCAGAAAGCCCATAAATATATGAGAAAATGCTCTACATCATTAGCTATAAGGGAAATGCAAATCAAAACTTCAATGAGATACCACCTCACTTCTGTTAGAGTGGCAAAAATGAGGAATACAAACAATGACAGATGCTGGAGGGGCTGTGGGAAAAGAGGAACACTGTTACACTGCTGGAGGGACTGCAAACTGGTTCAGCCACTCTGGAAAACAGTGTGGAGAATCCTCAAAAAATTAAGAATGGAACCACCTTACAATCCAGCTATCCCACTCCTGGGTATTTTCCCAAAAGAGTTAGAATCAGCATATTATAGTGATGTGGCTTCCTCAATGTTTATTGCAACTCAATTTACTATAGCTAGACTATGAAACCAACCCAGATGCCCCTCACTCAAAGAGCGGATACAAAAGCTTTGGTACATATATACTATGGAATACTACTCGGCCATTAGAGAAGACGATATTATTGCTTTTGATATCAAATGGATGGAGATGGAAAGAATTATGCTAAGTGAAGTATCCCAATCTCAGAGACTAAAGGGCCAAATGGTTTCTCTCATCTGTGGAAGCTAGAATACATGGGGAAGCAGTAGGGTCGACGGCTAACCTAATAATACTTCAAATTGTATGACTCTCAGAGTAATAGGGTGATGGCTCCCTAGGATACTTGGAGGCATAGGGAGGGGGATGGGGAGGGGGAGGGTATAT
>PVKS010002154.1:0-123586 GCA_004027875.1 Aplodontia rufa
TAAAAGAAAAAAATGAAGAAATGAAAAAGAAAAAAAAAAACACCACAAAACTAGGTGGTACACTTCTGAGATTTTCTGGCCCTTAGGTCAGGAAGAATGTATCATGGGGTGGTGCGTTCAAATCTGACATCAAGCTGGGGTTTCTTCGGAGTTGAGCTTGTCTGGGGAGAAGCAGATTGGTTGAGTCCGGTGGCCTGGTTTTTCTTAGAGGATCTCCTCAAAATTTTCTGTTGCAAAGGGGTATTCAGCTCTCCCTGGGCTGTAATCCTGAGATGGTTGCTTTCTGCCAATCCATACTCTAGATATTTCTTGGACCTGGGGCTCAGAAGTTGTAGACAATCGAGTTGATCCTATTGTAGATGTGTGGGTCTCTGACTGATCCAAGGAGAGTGGCTAGCCTGAGACTCACTTTCTCAGGATCACTGGTGACCCACTCTGCGTGTCTTGTGATCTTCAGAAGTCCCAAGAGCTGCTCTGTGGGGTTGACTGAAACCCTCAGAAGATGGACCAGATCATGCCAGTGCTTATGTGATTCTCAGTTGCAAGCACTAGGAGGCACCCTACTAGAGAGGTCCAGGCCTATGCAGCCTTGGCTATGCAAGGAGCTCAGATGCTAAGGGGAAGCCTGTGCTGCCCCATATATTCAAAACTTCCTGAGGCAGATTTCAAGCAGAGGCTGAAGCAGAGGATCCCCTATAGAGGGATGTTCCCTGCTGGAACAAGTTCTGTTCACAGGCTCCTCCTGTTTGGGTGAGAAGAGGGGTGGTCCAAAGGGCAGAAGGTCCCCAACAAAGAGGTTTGCGAGCTGGAGAGGTGAGTGGCAGTTCCCTACAGCCCCCAGGGCAGATGGCCAGTTGGTGTGGGGGGGCATAACTTCTGTTTCTGATCATGGGGATTGAGGCCCGGTAAGGCTGCTGGGTGACTCGCCCCGCCCTCACAGTGGTGTGCACAAACAGCTACAAGTTCGCTGATGTGAGTAATTAATTCCCAGCTCTTTATGCAAGATTAGGTAAATTACCAGCAGTCAGATCAGGGTGTTCGCAGCCAGGGGGTTAGGGTATTTTGTTAGGAAACTCGCTGCCTTGCTCCGTTTCCACCCTCCGGAGTAGCTACCCTAACCACGAGTGTGGGGCAGAGTGCCATGGACTCCCCTGAGATCTCCTTTATATTCGTTAATGGACCGCGTTATTCCTTTGGATTTAGAGTTAACAGGGGGATAATATTGACCCACACTGGGTGCTTTGTCCTACTGTGGGAATCCGGGTGCTATCCTGTAGGATGAGGTGAAAATCGGGAGCTTCTGGAAGTCGGTGATGGTGGGATGAACCCCTTTTTGAGACCCAGCCTGCAAGTTTTCTGCTGAGAAATCCAAAAATAGTGTGTCACATTTCCTTTGTATATGACAAGTCACTTTTCTCCTGCAACTTTCACAATTCTGTCTTTGTTTTTGCCTTTGGACGTTTTGATTACAATGTATCCCAGTGTGGATTTCTTTGGTTACATCTTACTTGGAGTCTGACTAGCTTCTTACATTTGAATTTTCAATTTCTTCTCTAGGTTTGGAACATTTTCAGCCATTATTTCTTTAAAGAAACTTTATGCTCTTTTCTTTCTCCTTCAAGAACTTTGTTAATGTATACTTTGGTCTACTTAATGCTATCCCATAAGACCTTTAAGCTATGTTCAGTCTTTCATTCTTTTTTTGTTTCAGGCATTTTCAAATTACTTCTTTATTATTATTTGTCCTAGATCAAGTCTACTGTTGACCTTAATCAGTAAATTTTTATATACTCTTCAATTTCTAAATTTCTATTTGTTTTTTTATATTTCTATCTTTGTTCTATCATGCTTCATTTTTTACCTCATAGAACATCTTCATAAGAGTTATTTTGATTTCTTCATCAAATAATTCATCAACTTCTGTTTCTTGAGGGTTGCTTTCTGGAGATTTATTTTGTTTCTTTGCATGGTCCATGTTTCCATTTTATTTTATGTGTCTCATAACTGTTGGGGTCTGTGCATTCAAAACAAACATCTACCACTTGCAGTATTTATGGACTAGCTTCCTGTAGGAAAATACTCTCACCAATCCAACCCAGCTAAAAGCTCTGTGGTCTGATAAAACCCATTTTGTGGGTATGCAACTACTCAGTCTGTGCATGCATTTCTCAGAAAAATTTGCCAGTTTATTTTTCAGGAGTTCATAATCACTCGCTCCCTGTTGTTTCACTAGGTATCACAAATTCTTCCGTTCTGGAATAGTAAACTGCTCTACTCTCCCTTTTTCTCAGTAACCATTAAGCATCTAACGTATGCCAGCTCACCATCAGTACCTCAAGTCAGGAAGACAAATAACAATCCCCTGTGTAACTTTGGAGGGACACCAGACATAGTCTTTCCTCTTTTCCTCCTAATAGATAAGCATCAGGTTGTGCATCTTCTCCCAACAATGCTAAACTATGCCATTACCTCCGCTTTTCTTTGTTTTCAGCTGATCCCATGTGACCAAACTATGCCTGTTTCTGTCAGCACTATGAATTAAGCATAACAGAAATCATTCCCCCAGATATCCCCTGAAAAGCCAAATAACGGAATATATCCTCCATTCTTTAGTGTTTCTATGGGTGGAGAGGAAGGGCTGGTAATTTTTATTCTACCATCTTGCTGACATAACTCCTTCTCTACATATTTTTAAATCAATACATGAACATTTAAAGTCTTTGAACTACAACTGCGTATCTTACTAATGAAGGCAGAGTATAAAGTATTGAAATCTGTAATTGTTGCTTACAGAGATATTTACTTACAATGGCAATGCCAAACATGAAAGCAGAAGAAATGGCCCTAAACATCAGTACTGAATAGCAGACCATGAGTGGGCAGTCCAATTGATTTGATAGAGCAGGTTATTTTCCCCTACAAGCAAATTCTTTGGGTGGGACCCACTTGACTGCTGCAAAAGCCATTATCCTTCTCATTCCAAATGGCATTTATTCTGACAACTAAAATGAGTGGATGGATTCTTTCAAAATGTACAGCCAGAGGTGTCCCAGTAGCCCAGAAACATTTGTTCTCCATTCGTCTAATCACTGCCTAATTGCTGGGAAATTCATGTTGTCATTGAGGGGAGTTGTTGGTACTGTTACAGTTAATTCGGGATTTTCCAACAATCCTAATTTATAAGATTTTATACCCCTTTTTTTCACAAATTGTTTTGTTTTCCAGTATTTCTGCTGAAATACATATACAGTGCCACTTTTTCTGTTTGTGAAAGAAAGAACTACAGTAAGTCACAATGGCCCCTGTCAAGAAATAGGTCAGTATCATAACTGATAGACTGTCTCAGACTGACTACTTAGTTCTTCTACAGGCCTATTTATGAAGCATAGGAATAAGCACAGTATAAACACATACAAACATGCACACACGCACACTACATGGAATACTAAAGGCATTATCATTTTAAGCCTACACATGGCCAACAAGGATAGATCTGTTTTTCCCAAAGATTGCTCTTAGTACCTAAGAAAATGTACACAAAGCAATTTCAAGACACTACTGTGAATTTTTTTCTTGCCTTGTCCTTGTTTTTTTCTCTTAACTTAGTAAAAAAAAAAATGGTACATTGACTTCATTTCCCAGAAAGTACATAATTCTTTTCTCTGAAATACTCATCCCTTGACAGTAAACAATTGAACAGACACATAAGTTGAAGCAAAATTTGTTTTTTGCTTTTGCTTTTAACTGTATTTAGTACCCATTCATCAACCTAAGTTAAAGAATCAAGGAGATGAAAAATTAGGAACTTTTTCCTTTCACTTTTTATTTTACTCGTTTTTGTTCTGGGCATGGTTTATCCCTATATCAATAATTATTAGGTCAGAGGCACATGCTTGGAGGGCTATTTTCCCTCTTTAATTCACTAGCTCCCTTACCTCTGGGACTGTGTTTCATGATTTCATCATGGACAGCACCATTGTCTTGCTAATTCATGCTCATTATAAGTATGCAATATTATATAGACCCAGGCCTTTAATAGGACTTGGAACCATGATGAAATCCAATGACATTTTTTGGAAACTATACCTAGAATACACTGGAGTACTACTTTAAGTCCAAAAGTGTGACTGGGTCCCAGTATCAGGTGGACTGGTTTTCATACCTGCTTTGGTCCATCCCAATTAGCATGGCATTTCAACTGTCAAAGCTCCCAGTGATGGGCCTGGAGCAGTGGCTTGGCAGTTACTGTACTTGCCTGGCATGGGCAAGTACACAGGTTCAAACCCTTCCCAGCACCCACGTACACAACTAAGTGTCAGAGAAAGAAAAGCCATTTGAAAAACTCAATAAAAATTGATTTTCTCTCTCTCTCTCTCTCTCTCTCTCACTGTCCTTCTATCTTTAAAAACAAAAACAAAAACAAAAACCTCCCAGTGATGACTGTTCCTCAACCATCAATGGACAGGAATTGCAGAAAAATTAACCCAAAAATTAACCCAAAGATATTTTCTTTCCATCTATTATGGAGTTACTAGTTTATTAAGTGTTTGGAATCTGTTGTTTGGTCCTTTGAATTAAGTTGCCTTTATACTCTGATTCATACTTGTCCCAACTTAGTTCCTGCCCCCCTTGCCATATCTCATAATACTTTGAAAAGTTATTTCCTGGCTCCAATCACTGGCAGACTTTTTCCTAGTAAGCAAGGTTCTCATTTCCTTATTTTTATAAACTGGTAAACATCCAAGTTTCCTCCTAGGGCTACAATGTGCAATGCAAAAACAAGTCATATAAAGCATTACTCCTTTGGGTTGTGGATCATGTCTAAACATCAAATGGGTGGAACAAGTCGTTGGCAACAGAACTCCAACCCAAACTTGGCAGGCCTGGGAGAACAAACTGAAGGAAAGGATGTCCTTATAAAAGATAAGAGTCATCTGATTGGTTATATCAGTGTCTGGGAGATTCCACATAAAAAAAAAACTCTTTTCATTGGCCCTAACCATTTTCATGTTCCAGTGATTAAAAAATAGATACAAAAAAGTCTTTATATGTTGGGGAGTGATGAATGAGATACAAAAAGTATGGGCTCTGGAGTTTGTAGTCCTCAAAGTATAGGCAGCTCCATTATTCTTACCTCTGTGACTTGAGCAAGTCCATCAATTTTTTAAAATCTTGGTTTCCTTATCATTGAAAGGGAAATCACAATACAACCCTCTTCGTGGGATTATTATAAAGATTAAATGAAATAATGCAATGTTAAAAACATGTAAAGTATTTATTCCAGGGAAAAGTACATAATTAGGGCTTAACAAATGTTAAGTGTGAGATTAAATTATCTTTTCATTAACAAAGTTCACCTGGCTTACACACATCTGTTTATATAACCAGATTAAAAAAAGAAGTACATATACTCATACACTGATAATTCTTGGACTCAGGTTCTGTGTTCTAATTTTATCCTATTGAAGTTTGGATAAGTTAGATGGTGGCTGCAGAGAGAATCCCCAAATCTGTTACTACACAGGGCATATCTGAATGAATGAATTGATGGTCTACCCTCAAAGATCCAAAAAAGATGACATTCTCACAGCCTGAGATCCACTGTACATTCACGTTGGCCTTGGTAATAAGCCTGTCTGAGCCTTGAATCTACCTGGAATAGGCCGGGCATTCTTTTTATTCTGAGATCAAGTAATGGAGGTGCATGAGCCTCTAGTGAGTGGCATGAGGGGAGGTAATGGCAATAGGCCACAGAATGTGCTTGGTGCCACCACCACTACTACCACCCTCAATATGCACACTTCAACTTAAATCCAAAGCCTCACTCTTGGGGAACTGCCAAGGAGATTTAGTTGAATATTGGCTTTGTATTCATCAAACTTTCCGAGTTTGATTTTTAGCTTGCCCTCCTAGTTTCACTTTCACAACTTATTAAACTTCTCTATGCTTCATTTTTGTCTTCGTAAAAAGGGAATTATAATAGTCCCTACATCAAAAAGTAGTTTAAGGGGCTGGGGCAGTGGCTCAGCAGTTCGAGTGCTTGCCTGGCATGCTCAAGGACCCAGGTTCAAACCCCAGCACCACATACACAACAAAGTGTTGGAGAACCAAAGGCCAGATGAGAAAATTTTTTTAAAAATTGATTCTCTTTCTTTTACTCTGTCCCTCTTTCTCTTTTAAAAAAAGGTAGTTTAAATCATATGGTGCTTATAATGTGCCTATCATGCAAGGTACAGTCTTTAGTAAATATTAGCTATTGGCTTTATTTTTGTTTTGATTTTAGAAGAAGAAAGACATATCACAAACCTAATCTGGAGCCCCAAGGCAAAGGTTCTTTTGTTCAAAGACAAAACAATCATATTTCATTCAGGGGTTTGTTTCAAATATCTGTGAGATATTAGTAAAAGTACAAATATAAATACTCCAGAAATTGAAATAAAATAAGCCAAAATTCCAGTGACTTTCTCTTAGTGATAAGCTTATGAGAATAAAAAAATGTTTCTCAAAAAGTCCAAAATTTCTGCAATAAACATGTTTTATTTTTACAGTCAGGAAAAGCCATTATTTTTGTAAATATTCAGAGCCACAATTGTCATATACCTTAGCTTCTCTTCTCAAGTTCATTCTTACCTATCTCCAAGGTGGGCTGTGCTGGATTCTTTGGTCAAAATGGGTGACTAATAATTCAATGACTGGTAAATGCCTTGTATGAATGTGTGTGTGTTTGTGTGTGTATGTGTGTGTGTGTGTGTGTGTGTGTGTGTATGAAATTTCTGTTCAAATTTCAATTATTTGCTCTCTTTTATGTTTGAAATGTCAGCATATAATACTAAAATATATGAAGAATCCACCCTCAAGAATAATCAAATGTTGCTACTTATTCATATTTGCTTGAGATATTTTGTTTATATAAATAAAAGAGAATTTTACAAATAAAGATCTCCTTTGTATCACTCTTTATATTCCATCTCCTTATCTATTACCAGAGACAAATATTATTATGAATTTGGAGGATACCATTTCAGTTCATATTTTTTTATTTTTTTATTTTTATTTTGTTCTTAGTTGTTGTTTTGGGTGCTAGGAATTGAATTCAGGGCCTCATGCATGCTAAGCACACGCTTTCCCACTGAGCTAACACCCCCAACCTCAAATTATTACTATTACTATTATTATTAATTATTTTTATTATTATTTGGTGGTGCTGGGAATTGACCTCAGGGCTTTGTGCATGCTAGGCAAGTGCTCTGCTACTAAGTTACACCCCCAACCCTCTGTCCATATTTTGTATTTTAACTACATATATATTTCTCCATGTAGTAGATATTATTGCTTTGCATACCTTACAGAGTTTACAGATTATTTCATACTATATCACAATTCTAGTTCTAGTCATAGTGATTTATTCACTTAATTTTTGTAGAGTATTTCATTATACTCACACACATGCATGCACATACATGTAACAATAGATTTACTCATTCACTTATTGATAGACTATTCACCTAATGATAGTTAGGTTTTACCCTATTGCAAATAATGCTTCACTGCTTTACATATTCAAGAGTTTCTCTTGATGAATACCTGTGAGTGGAATTCCAACTTCATAGGAGTGAGCATCTTATTATATAACTATTGCCCAATTGTTCTCCATAACGGTTGTGCCGATTTACATTGTCTACAGCAGAGATTAAGAGTGTTTTTTTTTTAAAGAGAGAGGGACAGAGAAAGAGAAAGAGAGAATCAATTTTTATTTAGTTTTTCATGTGGCCTTCCATGTTCCAACACTTTGTTGTGTACACGGTGCTAGGGTTCCAATCAGCATCCTTGTGCATGCCAGGCAAGCACCATAACTGCCCAGTCAATGCTCCAGCCCCAAGAGTGTTTGATTCCATACATTTTTACTCCAGAATGATATCTCACTTCACTTACTGAGATACCTAAGGAAACTAGGGAATACTGAAAATAGGAAATATCTTTCAATGGCATAAGTCACTGTATGTACAGATATGGAGAATTGGGAAAGATAATATCATTCTCTGCTCTGCTCCTGAGAAATCTGTGAACTCAGATCAAACTAGAAAAGGAATATGATCCCTTAAGCATTAGGAAAAGGTATGATAAAGACCCAAAAAAGCTCTTATAGAAGAATCTCCAGTAAAAATATGGAATGCTGAAAAGCATTATAGCTTTGTAATGAAAATTGCCTCATACTACCATATAGTTCAAAGACAAGAGTTTTCTACAAGACATAGTTTTATATCTCCATGCTGCTTGTTCTTTTGGTTGGATGACATTGATACTCTTAAAAATCCCATACAGCTCTAATATTCTATGATTCTATAATTTTCATCCTTTCCCAACATTATATTAACAAGAAACTGAGGCTAGGGGCTGGAGTGGTGGCTCAGCGGTTTCAGCGCTTGCCTGACATGCACAAGAACGCTAGTTCAAACCCCAGCACCACGTACTCAATGAAATCTCAGAGCAACGAAAGCCATGTGAAAAACTAAATAAAAATTGATTCTCTCTGTTTCTCTCTCATACTGTCCCCTCTTTCTTTAAAAAAAAAAAAAAAGAAACTGAGGCTACATCTTGCTCATCGTGGAGCTGGAATAAAACATGGATATGATCTCTTCTACCTACAATTCCTTATATAGTAAATAGAGCTAACATTTATTGAGTATACTAATCATTTAGCATCATGTCATTTAATCATTATTGTTTATTGTAAAGATGGATACTATTATTATCCTATTTTATAAATGATGAAATTAAGGCACAGAAAGTTAAGCACTTTTCCAGATCTCCCTCCAAAGTCTATGTTGAACCTATTTATTTTTCTCCACCAGCAACACTGCTACCACAGTCCACACCTATGCAATCTCTCTCCTAGATTTCTCTAATCTAACTGGTCTGTTTCCACTCTTGTTGCCTGCCAGTCTATACTTTCTCAGAAGCCAAAGTGATCCTTCAAAAACATAAATCAAATCATGTCACACTTCTGCTTAAACTCTTCCATGGTTTCTCATTATAGTTAGAATAAACTGTGGGTTCCCTATCTTGGAAAATAGTCTTCTTTTAGACTATGGAGCAAGGCTTTTAACTGTCTTTCTGATCTCACCTCCTGCTGTTCTCTACTAGGGGGTTGTTACTAAAATCTCTGTCTTCACCCTATCTTAACCAAACCTTCAGCTTCTGCTGGGCTCCAGACCTTCACACTGCAAAAACTCTTCCTCAGCATCCTCACATTTCATAATTCAGCTTTCAGCTAGAGTGTCTCCTCCTTAGAGAAGTCTTCCCTAACCACTCAACCTAAAGAACATACCTCATCCCTACCTACCACTCTTGGCCATGCTCCATCCCACTGTGCTATTTTGTTACCATGAAACAAGAATTAATATGTGAAAACACATTATTTTTTGTGTATTTTTGTCTCATCCACTATGATATATACTCTATATGCTAAATCTATATTCTATAAGAAGCAGGCACTAAGATGATATTAGATATGCAAAGAATTTTATTAGGGGAGATGCTTGAAAGAGAAAATAAGAAGGAAAATTTGAGACAGCCAACAAAATGTGATTCCATTTGGACTCTGAGTAAGAGAGAAAAAAAGGAAAGTTGGATTGAAGTGAACTAGATAGACTGCATGTGGCCTAGAATGTTCAGCAAGACTACCAGCGAATCCTATAGTCATGTCTCCTAAGAATGGACTTGTCTTGGTATACCTGCCTTAATCAGTGACCTGCAGGGAGCAGTCCATGGAAGTATATCCTGGTGCAATGTTCCAAAGGATTTCAGAGCAAAGAATCTGAGGACCTCAGTCACTTTGTTCCCTTTGTTGGAGTTCTATGGGATGTATCCTCATGCCTTCCACACTTTTTAAGATCAAGGACTTCTGTTCTCAGTGATTGCCACAAGAAGATTCTCAAGATACATTTGTGGAATACTTGAATGAATAAATGAAAGAATGAAGAACCTAGTCTAAAACTGTAGATTTTGGAAAGCAGCATCTCTGATTCTAGATATTTACTGTTCTGCCTGCTTTTTGACTAGCCCCACTTTTTTATACTGTCTCTTGGACTATAGACCCAGAAGAATAAAATAAATTATGCACACATGATTGGACTTCTGAGGCATATTTATGTTCCATCTGCAACAATTGTTCTGTAGCATTATTTTGTTTGGACCTGATGTAAAGGACAGAAAAATTTATCCACCACCATGCAGAAGAAATTGTGTCAATCATCCCCATCCAGTCAGATATATTAGACACACAAATTTTTTTTCCTTTAAGAGAAGTTGCAAAAGGGGAACACAAAACCCTCTGCTCTTCCATAAAGATTAAGAGTGAGAATCAACTCCAGACTCTGTAAATGCCATGTAAAGAAGAGCAATGCATTCATGTAACCACTGTCTGATACAATAATCAGTAAAGCCTGATAAATTTATATGAAGGAGTCGAGTTTTATCACAAAGGACAAACATCTAATTTGACCATCTTACAAAAATGCTCAAAAAAAGAAGAGACATCTTAAAATAAGCCTCACTGCATGCAAGACAGCCAAAACACTAGAAACCACATAAAATTATTTTTAAATGTTATACTTTGAAGCTGATAGCTTGAGATCAAAGGCAGCAGTGAATTGCTTATCTAAAATATCTCCTTAGAAATTTGGATGACAAAAATAAACAACTTTGTTCTCAGCCTTAATCATTTTCCCTAAAACCAAAACAAGATAGTACTACTTGTCCATAGATGGAGTCAAATATGGTGAGCAAGTGAAGAAAACCTGGTGGGAAATAAGAGAATCTGATACAGTGAATTAGATGGTCCAGACTAGCCAATTTTATATAAGTGAATCTTCATTTTGAAGCCCTAGGGCCTTCATGCTATGTAGTAGATGGGTTTTCTTTTGTGTCCCTAAATGGAGCCTTTTAATTGTGGAAACAGAGGGGCTAGCTTGGGGTCTTCAAATTGCTTTGAATCAGAAATCAAAAGGACCACAGTGATTGAAGACAGGTGAGAAGTGGAAAGAAATCATGAAAGAAGAGATGGAGATTACAATGCCTGTGAACTATAATATCACTGGATTTTGGATAGGTAAAAATTAAGCAAGTGGGAGAGGAATTAACAATGGCACGAGAGAGACGATAACAGCCTGATGATAGTGGAGGGTTCTTATGGAGGGCAGGATAAAAACAACTTACTTGTATGCTAATTTTGCCTAATGTCAATTTTTATAAACCTGGTATATATATAGATTCCCTGACTCCAGATGTACTAAATCAGAATCTCTAGGATTGGGAGCCTTTTGCTTCAGGAACTAGACAGTCTAGTTGTTTTGATTCAGGACTTCAATTCCAGTCTGGATTTCCAGGACTTTCAGAGTTTGATTCCAATTTTGGAATCTACATTAACATATTATAATCACTCAAAGTCCATAGTTTATTAGGGTTCACTAGGATGTCATACATTCTCTGGAGTTTGAACAAATATATTACTGACATATCCATCATTATAGTATCATACAGAGTATTTTCATGCCCTGAAAGTTCTCTGTGCTAATTATTCATCTATCTCCCAACTCCAGTCTCTGGCAACCACTGATATTTTTACTCTTTCCATAGATTTGCTTTTTCCAATATGTCATATAGTTAGAATCATATAGCATATGGTCCTCTCATATTGCTCTCTCTCAATAACATGCATTTCAGTTTTAAACTTTATAATATTCATTTAATAATATGCTTTTACCTTTCCTCTGTGTCCTTTCATGGCTTGATAGCTCATTTCTTTTTAGGGCTGAACAATATTTCATTTTCTGTATGTAGTACAACTTATTCTTTCACCTAATGAAGGATATTTTGGTTCCTTCCAAATTTTGACAATTATTGACAAAATTTCTATAAGCATCATGTTTAGTTTACTGATGACATATGATGTAGGTGATGCGGTCAACTTTTTCATACGCATATTTACTATCTGTATATCTTCTCTAGAGATGTATCTATTAAGGTCCTTGAGCCAGTTTTTATTTGGATCATTTGCTTTCCTATTGTCAAATTTTAAGAATAATTTTTTTACAATCTTTTCTGAGAGAGAAAGGGGGATAAAAAGTTCATTTTTATTCATTTTTCATCTTTTTTTTTTCCTCCACTTAGTTGTATATATGGTGCTGGGGATTGAACCTGGGTCCTCAGACAGGCAAGGCAAACACTCCACCACTGAGCTACCTCTCCAGTCCCTAAATTTTAATAATACCTTTTTATATTTTGGATAAGTCTTTTCTGAGATGAGTCTTTTGAACGAATTTTCTCAGGCTGTGGCTTAAATTCACTTTTTTTTGTACATTGTTTACATTTTCTAGACCAGAAGTTTTAAATTTTCATGAAATCCAGCTTATCAATTATTTCTTTCCTAGATGATGACTTTGGTGCTATATCTAAAAAGTCACCACTGTACTCAAGGTCATCTAGGTCTTATTCTATGTTACCTCTTATGAGCTTTATAATTTTGTGTTCTACTTTATAGCTATGATCTATTTGGGGTTAATTTTTGTGCTAATTTTTTGCTCACCATATTTGACTCTGTATCTAGATTGATATTTTTAATGTAGACATGCAAGTGTTAAAGCACCATTTCTTAAAAATGTTAACTTTGCTCCATTGTATTGCCTTTGTTCCTTTGTCAAATGTCAATTTGACCTACATTTATGTAGGTCTATTTCTGGATCCTTTGTTTAGTTCCATTGATCTATTCAAGTATTCTTTCACCAGCACCACACTGTCTTGGTTACTATAGGAAGTCTTGAAGTTGGGTAGTTTGTCTTCCAACTTTGTTTTTCTTCAGTATGTGTTGGCTGTTCTGGGTCTTTTGCCTTTTGATATAAACTTTAAAATCAGTTGGTTAATATCTATCAAATAATTTTCTGGGATTTTGGTTGGATTATTTAATCAACAGGTTAAGTTGGGAAGAATTGACATCTTCACAATATGGAGTCTACCTATCTATAAACATTGACTATTTCTTCATTTATTTAGTTCTTCTGTAAGTTCAAAATTGTGTAGATATCATCAGTGCTCTAGTTTGTATCTTGAATGTCCCTCAAAGACATATTTGTTAAAATATGTTAGTTAAATTAAATTTGTTAGTTAAAATTTGTTAAAATATTTGTTAGTCCTTGGGAGGAGGGGTGCTATTAAAAGCTGGTACAACCTTTAAGAGGTAGGGGGGGCCTAATGAGAGGTTTTTAGGGAATAGGAAATGGGAACTGGTAGGAGGTCTTCAGGTTACTGGAGACATGCCTTTTAAGAGTATAGTGGGATCTTTATCCCTTCCTTATTCTTTCTTTTGTTTTCTGGCCAAGAGGTGAACAATTTCACTCCACCATGTGTCCTTGCTGTGATATGCTGCCTTGCTACAGGGCTGAAGGAACTGGATTGAGACATTCAAAACTGTGAGTCAAAATAAATCTTTTCTCTTTATAAGTTGTTATTTCACATATGTTGTCATAGTGATGAAAAGTTACCTAACACACAGTCACATAGATCTTGTAATATTTTGTTAGATTTATACCTAAATATTTCATTTTGGAAATACTAATGTAAATGGCATTTTGGTTTAAATTTCAAATTTTACTTGTTCCTTTATGGCATATAGAAAAGTAATTGAGTCTTATATATTAATTTTTTATTCAATGATCTTATTATTATTATTTAGTAGTTCCAGGAACTTTTTGTTAATTCTTTCAGATTTTCTACAAAGATGATCATCTCATTTGGGGAAAACATTTTATTTCTTCCTTCCCAATATGTATATCTTATTTCCTTTTTAAACTTATCACATTAGCTAGGACTTCTAGTATTATGTTATAAAGGATTGGTGAGAGGAGACATCCTGGCCTTGTTTCTAATCTTAATGAGAAAGCTGGTAGTTTTTCTCATCATTAAGTATGATATGATTATCAATATGGTTAAGTTTACAAGTGTCTTGTGTTTCTTCTATTTTTCCCATCCTTATTTTATCTTCTTTTTTCTTTTTCTATGTTTTTAAAACTTCTTTAAAGATTCTACTTTATCTCCTTTGTTGCTGTGCTTATTTGCATCCTTTTATTGGTTGCTTTGGGGTTCATAGTACATATATTTATCATAGTCTAATTTCAAATGATATTTTACAACTTTTTGTATTCAAGAACCTTTTTACAATACATTTTCATATTCTTCTTTCTAGATGTTGTGCCATTACAGTAACATATTTTACTTTTATAAGTTATTAAACTTATACTATATTGATACTACTTTTCTTTATATAATGAAGCATATTTTAAGATGATTTAAATAATAAGCAAAATATATAGTTATCATTTTCTATGCTTTTCTTGCCTTTGTATAGATTCATGTTTCTCTCTAGTAGCTTTTACTTTTTGCCTGAAAGACTTCCGTTTTTTGTAACATGGGTCTGCTAGCAATGAATTCTTTTAGGTTTTGCATGTATAAAATAATCTTTCTTTTAATTTTGAAAGCTTGATACAGAATTCTAGATTTACAGATTTTTTTTCTTGTCGTACTTTATTATACTTTGTGATATTGCGCTATTATCTTCTCATTTACACTGTTTCCCATGAGGAATTTTCTGTCATTCTATACTTTTGTCCTTCTGCACTTTTTGCCTGGCTGCTTTTAAGATATTCTTTTTATCATTGGTTTCAAGCAATTTGGTTTTGATGTTCCTTGGTGTTAATTAGTGTACTTAGGGTTAATTGAGTTTCCTGAGTCTGCAGATTTTAATTTTAGCAAATTTAGAGAATTTTCAATCATTATTTCCACCAATATTTTTCCTGCCACCTCACTTCTCTCCTTCAAGTACTCAAATCATAAATATATTAGACCATTTAAATTTTCCCACAGAACATTTATGCTGTTTACTTTATTTCTCTTTTTTTCCTTCTGCTTTTTGTTTCAGATAGTTTCTTATGAAAATCCTTTTAAGTCTACTTATCTTTTCTTTTTCAATTTAAATTTTGTAGTTAATTCAATTCAATTTATATTTCATCTCAGAAGTGGTAGTTATCATTTCTGGAAAATTTAAGTGTTTATATCTTTCATATCTCTATTTAATTTTTAGAATGTATAAAATAGTTATAAGAATTGTTTTTATGTCCTTGTTTTCAATTATAATATCTGTATCAATTCTTGGCAGGTTTACATTAATTATTTCTCATTATTGTAAGTCATAATTTCCTGACTCTTTTTATGTCTGGTAATTTTTCTGATATTCTAGACATTGGGAATTATCCTTTTGTGGATTCTGGATATTTTTGTGTTTCTACAAATATTGTTGCGGTTTAATCTGGAAAGCATTTAAATTACATGGAAACTGATCCTTTTGGGTCTTGCTTTTATGATTAACAAAGTAGAACCAGACTGGCGCTCATCATATGGCTAGTTATTCCCTTGACTGAGACAAGATCCTTCTGAGTACTTTAGCCAGTACTCAATGAATTATCCGTCTTTCTAATATGATTACTGAGGACTGTTTCTATGCCTATTTAAGCACTAGTACTTTTCCCTCTATTACTTTTGGTAATTATTTCCTGGGTCTTGAGTAATTTTCTCAGTGTATGCGATGATGAGCACATATGAATATAATCATCACCATTGCCACATGCTAGATCCATACCAAACTTAATGTCATTATGATTAGTACTTTACTGATGATTTTCAATTTACTGATAGGTTTCGTTAGTATGACTTTGCTTAATCGTTTGCTTAAAAAGAGAAAGTTCATTCTATTTTATCCTTTTGCTTTGGATCCCAAGAAAAATCCTATTGTTTGGATAGTGGACATGGTCTGCAAACTGAGGTTAGGATTTAGAACTGAAATACTGAAGACAATAGAAGGGTTTGGCAAGTGTGGGTGAACTAAGAAAATGAATAGAGGCAAGAGGACTGTCAAAAGGGAGAAAATTCAGAGGAACTCAAATGTCTAATGGCAAACTTTGTGGGATGTCTGAATTGTCTTACAAAGTGTATCAATCCTCAAAATCTTCAGTTAAAAGCTTTTTTACTCATGGAAAACAAAAATGGAAATTTTTGTTTTAGAAACATAATATAGTAACGAGTCTGACCAACTGATGGTACAGGTTGTTAATAGAGGCTTCCAAAGAGGATTGCTCAAATTCTGGTTGCATATTTCTTTAAAATAATGATTATATACAGTCAAATGACTTACTCTAAACTGTTCAAATAAATGAAGTTATTTTCTGCAAAAATTGAGTAATAGAGGGTCTGGATACTTAGGCAAGGGAAGGTTTAGGGTTTAAAGTAAGGGATTTTGTCTATTCAATAAACCGTGCTCCCTAACCATTTCTTTTACTCTGCTTCCAGAACATTATGGAAAACTGCATCCTCTTACTGGAATAGATTTAAATATTCCTGTCTGAATAGGCTAAAACCCAATGTTTTAGGGTTTCTGAATAAAACAGTAAATCACATTTTGATCTCTTACTAAGTATCACCAGTTGACAAGCTCTGCATAAATATAAAAAAAATCCTTCTAGATTTATAGTTCTCATTCTGAAAAATGGATAATCAAAAACCATCACATAAGCTTCAACATGAAAAGTGAAGATCAATATCAAAACACAAAAAAATTTTAAATATATACAATTCAGAGTGAAAAACTATAATATTTTCAGAGAATAATAAGTGAAGATATCATATCAATGGGACAAGAATAAATCTGTTCATGAGACAGAGTCATTATGAAAAATAAAATTTTAGCAAAAATAAAAATCAATAAAGGATAGGAATATGAAGTTTGGGACTTTTTTTTCCAGAAAGTATAATAGGAAAAAAACATAAAGCAGGAAAGAAACATTTTTTAAAAATTACAGAATTAAACCTGGAAATCCAACACATGACTAATAGGAATTCCAGAAAGAGAAAATGACAATGTAGATTTTTTTTTAATCCACAGCAGGACACAAATTTCCAGAATGAAAGAATCTGTTATGTTGCCTGCAATTATGAATGAAAAGGGAAAAAAAGATTCACCAAGGAATATCATAGTGAAACTTCAGTTGTTTAAACATCTAATGGGAATAAAACAAATGAACAACAGCAGCAACCACAACAGGAAATAAGCCAAAGATTGTGAATAAGAAATGCATCAAGAGGGGCTGGAGCGGTGGCTTGGCAGTTACAGCGCTTGCCTGCCATGTGTGAATACACAGGTTCAAACACCAGCACCACATACACACTAGTGTCAGAGCAATGAAAGCCACATGAAAAACTAAATAAAAAATTGATTCTCTCTTCCTGACTTGTGTGCACTCTCTCCCTCTCCCTTTCTCTCTCTCCCTCCCTCACTGTCCCTCTCTCTTAAAAAGAAAAAAGAAAAAGGCATCAGAGTCCTCAAAAGAAACTTTGAAAGCCAGAACAGTAAAACAATGCATTAGAAATTAGAAGAGAAGGGGCTGGAGCGGTGGCTCAGAGGTTATAATGCTTGCCTGGCATGCACTTGTACACAGTTTCGAACCCCAGCACCATGTACACAACAAAGTGTCAGAGCAACTGAGTCACATGAAAGACTTCATAAAAATTGCTTCTGCCTTTCTCTCCCTCTTTCTCACTGTCCCTCTTTAAAAAAAAAAGAAAGAAAGAAAAGAAATTAAGAGAAAGTTATTCACTATTCTAGATCAAACAAGCTTGAGGGAGGAAGAATAAAGATATTTAAGTCACATAAGCTCTCATTCTCAAGAAATTACTAAGAGATATCTACTCCGCTTCCAGGGTTAAACCAAGAAAGACAGACAGGAAAGTGGCTCCTGCACAGAAAATCCTTGTGTGTGTGTGTGTGTGTGTGTGTGTGTGTGTGTGTGTGTGTATGTATATATATATATATATATATATATATATATATCTTGGAGATATATATATATCTCCAAGAAATATCTAGAGAAATTAGTTCAGACTTCAACAAAAGGACTCCTGGATTGAAAAAACAAAGGAAATAATAAGGAAATAGGAAGGAAGGAAAGAAGGAGATGCTTCTGGTTATATGTAAAGTAGAACTGAAATGATTCTTTGATACCTATTACTAAATTTGAGAAGAATTATGTAACTATTATACCATTGGTACATGGAAAATTAAGCAAATAAAAGAATTAGATAGTAATGAAGAAAAATAAGATTTGTATAAAAGCAATCATTGTTCTTTACCTGCCTGACAGTGAACAATACTTCTGCAGACATTGTAAGCATTAAATAGTCATTTAACAAAAATGATGATCGTAAATTAAGAAATTGGGATAAAGAGATACAGGATAGGGAAGAGAAGTAGAGAAGACAAAAAAAATTCCATTGCCATAGCATAAAGTCAATAATGTCTTAAATAGGTAAACATAAAGATAAGCATATAAATATAATATTTACAAATATGAAGATGAATTTCAGAAGAAAAAACAAAGAGTACTAGAGCATTAGGAGGGGTATATCCTGGGATTATTTTTCCTTCATAAGTCCTATGGTTTTATTTAACCTGTAACCATGCATATATTATTTCAATAAAAATAAAAATTAATTTAAAATAGACTAAAATTATCCCTCATCTCTACTGCTATAATGTTGATAGGAAACTTCCTAAAGTAAATCTTCTTTGTTGTATCATAATATCTACTAATAATCTTTTTAGCTTGGCATTTTTATGAATGAGCTATTTCTTGGTAGCAACCCCTGCCCCTCCCCCACCAAAGAAAAACTTACTGGCTTAAAACAATGAGCATTTATTCTTTTCTTGCAAGTCTTACAAGACTATGGTTTGGCTGGCTGGGATGCATGCTTCTTTCCTAATTAGAGCTTACTCATGTGTCTAAGATTAGTCTTGGGTCAGGCAGACAGTACGGCCAATATAGGCAGGGCTCTCTAGCATATTTGGACATTGCTGATTCTTGGCTGGACTGGGATGGCATTAGCCAGGATGGCTGAACTCTCTGCCACATGGTCTTTATTCTCCTGGATGTTAACTGAATTTGCTCACATTGAATTGGCCAGGATTCCGAGAGAATGAATAAGGGTTCAATGCCTCTTGAGTCCTAGGCTCAAGATTGCTATGCCATACTTCTGTCTCATTCCATCAGTCCATGAAATTATTAAGCCAGACCAAACTTAAGAAGTAAGGCAATATATCCCATCTCTTCATGAGAAGAGCTGCAGTCACATTGCAAAGGGTATGCATATGAGGAGGGCCAAAGAATTGTGACCATTTTTGCACTCAATATCCCTTAACCTTCAAGGACCTACTTCACTTCCTACAAGAATTTTCCTTAGTCCATAGAGATACATGCCTTTATGTCTTTGACTCTCCCAAAAGTTTTTTCCATACCTCCCTACCTTCTATATGATATCCAAAAAGGTTTCTATCCATTCAAATTATAGATCAAGTCTCTTCCCCCTTTTAAGCTTCCCCAGACCTTTCCAAAAAATTTGTGATCTCCTGTATTATCGGGATTACTCACTTGTCATTTGACAACTCAACTTTACCATGGAGATACCTTAACTCTGAAGTAGGCCATACCTTGCTGGATGAAAGTAAATATATTTTATGAAATTTTAATACTATCTTCTATGTAGAAGAAGACCATCCATGAAAACTGAGTGAACCAGGCTGCCTCTTCTGACTTGGGACAGACTATTACCTATAATAAAATTAAATGAGAAGAGAATTGTGTAAGCCTCTTAATCTGTGAAACCATAGCACCAGAGTGTGTAACTTAAGCAATTAACAAGGATATAAAAAAAGAAGTCAATATGAGAGAGAGGGAGAGAAGAAAGCAAGTTACTTCCTGTTTTAGCATCATAAAAGCACAAACCACTACATATAGAGTCACTGAATCTCCTTCTAAACTAAAATTATGTTAATCCTCTCCTCTGAAAGTGTCCTATTTGTGACAATTATATTATGTTGGAAAATGTCCTTCTGTACCTGAGTTCACCTCTGTTTGGACCATGTGGAAAGGGGGCTGACTGGAAGCATAGTGAGAGACCACCCTCTCCCTGGATTTAGGGCAGGGATTAGATTACAGGAAGTTCGCCTGCATTTCTCATATTCCCTTCCTGCTACATGAGTGTCTTTTCCTAAATCACATGGATGATCCCTCAAGAATAAAAAATTAGGCATACAACATTCCTTGTAATGATTATTATGAAAAATTGAATGCCAATCTTCAGAGAAATTGGCCCTCCTGCCCTCCACTGGCTTCCCTTCAGGAAGAGATCCTGTTATTGTGTATCCCAAACTCTCCTGCCAATCTGATGTTGAAACTCCTCTCTGGTCCATCTGTATTTGATCTGCAATATATTTTGTTGCTCTTTTTCTGGCAAAATATTTCAAAACTTAGATATTTGTGTTTTAGTGGTTCTTTTGTGAATTTAACTCTTCCTCTGAAGGTACCATCTTTTCTATTATGCAGAATTTGTTACTAGATTGTCCTGACACCACGAAAGTTTCTGACAATCTCTTTTCCAATTTAAATACAGTCTGTCAGCTGGTTTAAGATTTTTATGCTTAGCAACAAAGTCATCCAAATCAACCTCATTCCATAAAATTGTGATTCTTCACAGCCCTGGTCAGTCTGGAGAACTGGCACCATCTTGGGCCTTTTTTTTTTAAGTCTCATCACTTTAGGCCTACATTTTGAGGTATCTACAAATAATTGTAGAAAAAATGATAGATTAAAAAGGTTCATAGAGTTGGGGATTTACCTCAGTGGCAGAGTGCTTGCTTAGCATGCTCAAGGCCCCGAGTTCAGTCCTCAGCCCTGAAAAAAAAATGCTTCAAAGTGTAAAATGTTCTGTCTTATAGATGTTTTCATTTCTCAGTTGACAGATCATTATTTGGACAGTTAAGAATCGATATAATTAGGGAGGAATAAAGAGCAGAGGTAGGTAGCAGAATGAATCAGACTGGATGTTTTTGTTGCCAGAAGAAAAAAGAAATGTAATTTCAGCTGTAGAGGTATAGAACTTTATCTCATCTTTTAGATTATGAGCAAGAAAACCACATAGATGGTCCCAGTGACACTGGGCACCTCTGGAAATTTTTCTTTTCTTTTCTTTTCTTTTTCTTTTAAGAGAGAAGGACAGTGAGAGAGAGAGAGAGAGAGAGAGAGAGACAGAGAGAATTAATTTTTTATTGAATTTTTCACATGGCTTTCGTTGCTCTGACACTTAGTTGTGTACATGGGTGCTGGGGTTTGAACCTGTGTACTTGAGCATGCTGAGCAAGCCCCGTAACCGCCAAGCCACCCCTCCAGCCCCTGGGAATTTTTCTTAAAGATGACCATGCTATATACAATCATGTATGCAAATATGACACCCTACTTAGTAAACTCCCTGTAGTTTCTCTGCATTTTTCTGGTCTCTCCATGACCTTTCCCTTGTGCCTGTCTCCATGAACCTTACATCTCTCAGTGTGGAATCCCTTAAAGTAGTGTGTTTATGTTCCCAACTAGATGGGGAAATTATTTTAAATTGCCTTCACCATATAAGAATTTTCTATGAAGCTTCAAGAAAGCTTCATTTCTATGAACCTTCATTTCAAGATTCCTCATTTGCATGAGCTTTTTCCAAGGTTCTATACCTAATTTTGTATTTATACTATTTTTCTTAAAAGTGTTCCTCTAGATTATTCAAAACTCAGGTCCCCCGATTTTTACTTAGCCCTGGACCCTCTCTTACCCATTACTCCATTCAAAATGAAAATGCAGTCAACAAGCACCAAATTTTCTTTGTCTTTAAGTCTCTCCAAAAAGACAATTCATCAAAACTTTTAAATAAGGCATCTTTATTTCTTCCTGAGTTGTTCTTTCCACATGCATACCTGCCATCATATTTTTTTTTATAAATTCAAAAACTTGTAAAAAAAAAGTGTTTCTGCTTTCTCCCTGCATGTCACTTCAATTCTTTTCAAGGCGGAGGGTTATTTCATGCAGTGGGATGGCTCTTAACCTTCTTCCACAACTCAGAAGACCTTAAGTCTCCAAACGGAAGAATTCAGAGAAGACATTTAAGATGTATGCCTTTGCAGCCCCAAAACAGCTGGACACTTTCTGCAATGTATCGAGTCCTTTTTCTTTCCTTAGGAGTGAGGTTCCAAAGTCTTTGAAAATTAAAATGAGATCATTATCCTGGGATCAGTCCTCTTCTTCTTAGTAGAGAGGCCCTGTTTGCCTAGCTTCATGATGACTCTTGCCAGCATTTACTCACAACGTGAGTGTACACACACCTGAATAAGTGATACAAGAAAATGGGATGATAGTGTCAGGAATGTTGACTCTACCACTAACTGCCCCACACTAGGTTTGATCATCATAATAACCTGAGTTTGGGTGGTCTGGGGGTGGGACAGGGAATCAAGAAAAAGAAGCAGGTCCTCAGAGCTGTGTGGTCCCCTTCATTTGAACAGCCCAAGACTTCTCTTTAGCTAGAAAAACTTTTAGAACCAAATTTACATGTAATCCTCCCCATTTAAAAACTTTTATTTGACTTTCTGCTTTTTACTCTCAACTTTGTTTTAGGAGCTTCAGATAGAAACATAGAGCAGTCCGTGGTTAGAAGCACAAGAGCACAGAGAAGTTAGGCGGTTCTGAGATCCTGATTATGTCTTGTATCTGCCACTCATTCTGGCATTGGGAGAATCTCATCATGCTTCAATTTCCTTATGTATAGAATGGGGCCAGAATTAAGGTTATTTTTAAAACTAAATGAGATGTCTGTAAAGTACTTACCAAATATAAGCACTCAATAGGTATTAAATATTGTTGCCATTTTTCCCCACAGTCTCCCAAACAAAGTTAATCAACAGTTGTTTGATAGGTAAGAGACAAGTGATACAATACCAAAGAAGATGGAAAGACGATTGCCTACTCACTCTATTCTTTTCCAAGACCAGGAGCCCCAGATGGGGATATGAGAGCAGGAAATAGAAAGAGAAGGAAACTTAGAAGATCAAGTGTAATGAAAGACTATGAATCCTCCTGGGCAGAGGGTTTAGGAATAGAATCTGAATTACTGTGTACCAGTAGGGGAGAATACCTGGGTCCATACTCAACACTTCTTCAACCTCAGAGGGGTTTCTTCCTCCAGATGAGTTTTGTGAATGTTAATGTCTCAAAAGTGCAGAGGAGAAAAATGTCAGCAGAGAAAATGAAGTCTAAAGAAAATATTCTTCATTTTTATCGAAGAGACCTAGTTAATTAGTCAAATCAGATAAATATACTTGTTTGAACTTGCAGGTTTATGGCATTTTAAAACTAGAGATTATTATTCTTTTTCATAAAAACTTATGTAGCTGTTTTTTAAATGCAGTATAAGTACCACAAACTCTTAGGGCTATAAAACAATTTAAAACCATTCAATTCAACCTTATTATCAGATAATGTACTTCAAGTTAAAAAAAAGCCAAATGACTTGTTCAAGGTCACATTGCCAGTTTTACCAGATTGCCAAAATAAGAATGGGGGGAAATCTAAAATATTTAATTCATATTTATATTGCATTTTCTTTCATCTCAAAAGGAAACATTTTTAAAGACTTCTTGATTCACAAACCATAAACATTAAGAGAAGATATTTGCATTTGTACACTTTCCTCCTCAATTTACCTTTCTTTCTCTTTTCTTTCATTTTGTCCTTCTCATTTCTTTTTTGGGAAGAAAGAAAAGATTATAGAATAAAGATTATTAACATATTAATGTCCTGTATTCCCAGACTTTTCCCCTTCACTATCCATCAAAAGACAACACATTCCTTTCCACCCTGCCTCCAATAAGTTCATAAAGAAAAAAAAGACTTCCCTTCCAATAAAGTCAATTAATCTGTTAAGAACAATGGGGCCAGGCTAGGTAGAGGAGGAAGATAAAAGAAAATCTTAGGTGTTTGGGTCAAAGAGAATGAATTTTTTCAGGAAGTTTTAGGAAATGCATTTTAAACTACGTGCTGAAATCTCTTTCAATAGCCTTCAAGAAAATTTCTTTCTAATTCATTTTTGCTCAAACTGTGCTTTACCCAAAGGACAACACTTTAAAATTGAATCTTCCCTAGAAACCCTTCTTCATGGACTTCAAGTTCATTAAGGTATCAAGCAGTGGCATACTAGAGCCAGTTTCCACTGGCTCCTGAGAACAAATTCTGTGCATCTTCCCAATTCCATTCAGTGATCTCAAACCAGTAGTTTGAAGTTAGCCATAAGAGGACTAGTTACACAACAGATGGCAAATATTACAAATCGGGGCTTCCTCTACCACACCCTGAACTGGTTTACAAGCTCGCCGCTGGACCTAACACACAGTGATAAAACAATTCTTCTTTCTGATTCTTTTAAAGACCATGACAACTATATTCTCTTTTGGACTCTCTCCATTCAAAATAAATGCTCCTAAAAGTATAGAAGTAGGAACTGAAAGAAAAACAATTGAAATCTAACTTCTCAATTCTTTCAAATAGTAAGTTGAGTATCATTTGTTTTAGTTAACTTGTTTAATTTGTTCAAGGTCAGATTGCCAATTTGACCAGATTGCCAAAATAAAAATCACCTGGGATAGCAAATAATGACTTAGCTTTTAACTTACTAGAATCTGTTACTAATGCATTTTAACCCAAAAGTCACAGTATCAATTCTGATAGTGCAGTCTTTTTCAAAGAGAAAAATTAGCCTTTGTTCCAAGGTCACACATACACTAGAACTTGAGCAGCTGTTTCATAAGCACGTGCACAATTAAAGTTAAGGAGTGATTGGGGGAATGACTACTGTTTCATTGAATTCCATTCCCAACTATTGAAATAACATATGCTAAGACAATAGATAAGTGTCATAATCTTACCATATGAATATCATATGCTATTATACCTCTGCATATAAATATCATATCTTAGCACATTTTTATTGCTTAAATATTAAATTTAGTATTAACATTACAGCACTCTTTTAGAAGCTGTGGTGCCTATTGAATATTTTAAAACAGGATATTTATCCTCTTTGAAAATAGCAAGAAATTTCCAGACCCTGTAACCAAAAACAAAATATACAAAGTGAAAGTCTGTACACAACCTCATTAATTTCAAATTAAGAACCTGCAATCCGCATCAAAATGCCAATAATATTCTTCACAGAGTTAGAGAAAAAAATCCTAAAGTTCATTTGGAAGAACAGAAGACCCAGAATAGTCAAAGCATTCTGAGCAAAAAGAGTAATGCTAGAGGTATTATAATACCTGATTCCACATTATACTACAGAGCCATAGTAACAAAATACAGCATGGTACTACCATGAAAATAAATATGTAGACTGATGTAAAAGAATAGAGACAAATCTACATGGCTATAGTTACCTGATTCTTGACAAAGGCATCAAAAACATGTTGGAGAAAAGATAAACTCTTTAGCAAATAATGCTGGGAAAACTGGATATCCATATGCAGAAAAATGGAATTAGATCCCTATCTCTCATTCTGTATAAAAATTAATTCAAAATGTTTTGAAGACCTATATATAAGAACAGAAATTCTACAACTGCTAGAAAAAAAAATAAAACATACAAGAAATATTTCAACAGGCAACAACTTCCTGAATAGGACTTCTATAAGTCAGGAAATAATAGCAAGAATTGATAAATTAGGTGGCAGCAAATTAAAAAGCTTCTGCAGAGCAGAGGAAACAATAGTATAAAGATACAGGCTGCAGAACGGGAGAAAATATTTTTCAACTATTCTCCAACAAAAGATTAACATCTAGAATACATAAAGAACTCATAAAAAATCAACACCATTAAAAGCACTAACCCATTCATTATATGGGCAGATGAACTAAGTAGACACTTCTCAAAAAAAATTCAAATGACTGATGATTACATGAAAAAAATATTTAGTATCTTTAGCCCTCAGGAAAATGCAAATTGAGTTTCCATCTCACCCAGTCAGAATGACAATAGTCAAAATACAAACAACAGTAAATGCTGAAAAAGATGGTGGGGCGGGGACACTTTTACATGCTGTGGGAATTCAAGTTGGTACACACACTGTGGAAATCAGTATGGATGTTCCTCGAAAAAAAATAGGAATATCATATTCCAGCTGTATTGTTGCTTAGTATTTATCCAAATGAATTAAGGTCAACATACTTTAGAGATACATGTGCACCCATGCTTATCTCAGCACAATTCCCAATAGACAAGTTATGCAATCAGTCTATGTCAATACATGAATGGATAAAGAACATATCACACACACACACACACACACACACACACACACACTGAAGTCTTATTCAGTCATAAAGAAGAATAAATTTATGTTGTTTGCAGAATAGAGAATGGAACTGAAAACCATCATATTAAGCCAAATAAGTCAGACTCAGAAAGACAATTATATGTTTTCTCTCATATGTGGAAGCTAAAGAGAGAAAAAGAATATCATGGAAGAAGATAGACCATTAGGGCATAGGAAAAGGATCAGGGAGAGGAGGGAAGGATAAGGGAAGGTATTGGGGAGTGCAGCTAATCAAATTGTATGAATAATGCATAATGAAAATGCATAATGAGACCTGCAATTTCATATAATTTATATGCACTGATAAAAAATATACATATATAAAAGAATTCCTGCTTGTTGATAAGGTCCCTATCCTCAAGGTACTTGCAATCTCCTTGGGGGGACTTTTTTCATAACTTCTATTCTGAAGTTTCCTTGTGAATCCATAACACTTTGTGTGCATATTCTTAGTAGTGGCATCTTTGTTCCCTTGGGGTAAATTGAACTTAGGGGGGAAAATATGCCAAAGATAATTTGGCACCAATGCTGATGAATACAGTGGGCAATGAAACTGGGTATTACCTTTTTTGGTAAAAAACAAGTAAGGGGTAAAGTAATAGGATCCATTTTCTTTCTGACTCATAAACTGGCTCTGTAGTCAATTCTAAAAGAAGATTGCTAGGAAAAATCTGGGCAATGTATCATCATCAAAATGAGTGGGTATCTTCTATTCATTCATATAGCAGATATTTATGGGGCAGCTTATAAGGGGAAATTGCTCATTTGGTTGTGTAAGTTCTTAATTTCCACTATTATAGTTGAAAGAACTAGTCTTGTTATCATGTATCATATATACTATTTCTAATAATCAACATATCTCAAACTTTTCCATATATCTGGTACGGTATTAAGTATTACTCTTGCATTTAGTTATATATATAATTATATTAATTTATAAACGAGGTGTAGAGTGGTTAAGAAAGTGGAAATTTGAAATTTGAAACATCAGTGTTCCCAAGTCTGATTCCTATGTGGTTAACTATTGAGAAGAGTGCTTCCTCCTGTGCACACATGAAAATCATATGCTACTTTCCATCACCAAATGAAAAGCCACTAAAATAAAGCAGATGAGAACTGAAATAGGAATTCAGAAGAAGCAATTGGCTATGTGAGCTGTGGTGAGATATAATCACATGGAGGAGGTAAAATTAACAAGATTAGAATAAAGAGGAGTGGTTACAAGAAGCAGAAATAGCAAGGGCAAAAGTTTGGCTTTGTGATTTTGCTTAGGGAGGACACAGAGGGACAAAGAAGAACAGGAAGGACAACAGGGCAGACAAGTAAATCATTGCAGGAGGTGGTAGTAACTGAAGGAGACAGGCTTCTACTACTACTACTACTACTACGAGAGAGAGAGAGAGAGAGAGAGAGAGAGAGAAACAGAATGAGGGGGGGGCGTGGGAGATGAGGAAGGAAAGACTGGGCAAATTGCCTCCTAAACCCAAGCAACTTTGAAAAAAAAAACCAAAACAAAACCCAGGAAACAAGATCAGACTACATCTCAGATCAATTGAGTCCAGATTTCTGGAGATGGAATCCAGTCCTCAGTTCATTTGTTTTAAGTTCCCCAGTGGTATATAACCAGGGTTGATAACCAATGGTCTAACATCTCACAGTAGATTAAATAGATAGGAATGGAAATTGGTATTTGAAACAAGTTGAAAACCTGAGAACCAAGCCAGGAAGAAGGGTACAGTTAGAATGTTGAGAATACAGATATGGGATGCAGCCAAGAAAAAAGACTGGGTAGGACCCCATGAGTAAGCAAGAGATATTTTGGTTCATGCTAACTCTGTTCAGACTAAACTGATAAGAGAACTACCTCCAGAAATGGAGAGTATAAACACATCACTAAAAGCATGGGGTTTACAACTCATCAGCTTTGGCTCACTGGGCAAGTCACTTGACTTCTGTGACCCCTAGTGCTCTCATCTGTAAAATGGGAATGTTAACCTTTTCTATCTTGCAAGGCTATATATATGCTAGGCAGAGCAGAAAAATGATGAGCTGAAGGCCTTCTAGGAGACTGCAGTTCCAAAATAATCGAAATCGAAAACTGAACTGAAGTGAAAAGTACACATTCCTGAGAACCAGGAGATGGCAATAGAAAAGTAGGTTGGTTGACACTGGCAGTAGAAGAGCTCACTGTTGTTTAAATTTTTTTCATTTCTAGTTTTTTTTTTTTTTTTTTTTTTGAGTAATGATGGGGAAGAAGCAGCAGCATAACATTTAACATTTTTGGAAAGCAATGTGGAAAAATATATCACAAGCCAGAAAGATGTTTGTACCATTTTATCCAGTAATCCCACTCTTGGAATCTATCCTAGAGAAATAAATCAACAGAAGAAAAAGAAGCTGCAGTTTATAAAGATCTATAATATAAAAGAATGGAGACACACTGAACTGCCAAGGTCAATGGCTAAGTAAATTGTTATACATCTACTCAATGGAATATTAACTTTGGGATTCAGGAACTCTGTCTTAATTTTTTAAAGTTCATTCTTAATTATACAAGAAATACTTTAAAACATTGTCATAGTAAAAAAAAAATAATACAGAAAAAGCTAAAATCCCTCTTGACCAGTCTTAGTTTTCTATCTAAAGGTAAGCCTGTTGACAGTTGGATATGTCCTCTCCCAGACATTTTCAGTACATTTACACAATCATGCTCACTCATACACACACAACTACACAAATTTATATGTCCACATAAGTGCACAGAAATGCATTTATATCCATTTATTGAAAAAAGCTATTTCGTTTAGTGTGGCATTATGAAAATACTGTCTTGTTTTGCTGGTTTTACACCTGGTTTGTTATTTTTTAAGTTACCTATGTGTTTTTGAAAGTTTCCATGTTGGTACTGACAGATAAACTCACCATTTTAAACTTAAGAATGCATATGTCATAGCTTGTTTAGTAATTCTAAATACTGATGAATATTTATGTGCTTTTCAATTTTTATAATTACAAATATAATTTCAGTAAACATCCTTGCTTCTGTCTCCTGAAAAGGAAGAGTGAAATGGTTAGGTATAAAGGATCTATGTATTTTAAATGTTAATAAATGGATCCACTAGGTTACACTTTGCCAGTAGAGTAGAGAACCATTTGTCACATTCCCTGAGCTAATATGGATATTATCAAACTTTAATGCTACAAATCTGTTAGGTAAAAATAATAACTATTAGTTTAATACATATTTCTGGGCTTTTTGTCATGATACATTCTTGCCATTTATATTTCTTTTTTGATGTTTTCCCTATTTTTTTGTCTTGGCCAATTTTCTTAACCTATCTACATTTTGATATCATAGTATAGTTGGTTTTGAGTTAAATTCTAAAGTATTTAGTGAATTGAATTATACTATTTAAAATGATCATTAAATCTGCATAGAAGCAAATAAAGTATTTATGGCATATATGTAAAATTAAAAGGAAAAATAAATTATTATGTGAAGTATGAGGTTATCCATGCAACTGAACATGTAAATTAAGAATGATAAAACTTGAAATAGTAGCTAACATTTATATAGCTCTTAAAACATCCTAAGCACTAATTGAAATGGTGTATATGTATCTCATATCAATACTATGAGATATCTTTTGAACTTGCTAAAATTCATAGCATAAGTGACAAAACCAGGAATTGATAAACCTGGGCTCTCTCATTCCAGAGCCTACACTTCATGCTAATGTAATCCCTCCTTTTCTTCCTCTTTGTCCTCTCCTTCTCTTCTTTTTCTTCTTCAATTTTATCTTCTCCATTTCCATAATACTAGACAATGCCAGTAGAGAGAAGTCAGTGGACCTTTCAGTCATGGATCTTCAAGAGGTCCTGATAGGGATTAACTGAGTAGTAACTGTAGGGGTAGGGTATGACTAGAGAAGGTGGGTCATTGGAAGCATGCCTTTGGTATATATATTTTATCCATGGAAAGTGAAATCTCTCTCTACTTCTTTGTGTGATGTCTTGAGCCATTTCCCTCCACTACACTATTCTACCATGATATTCATCCTCACCTTGAACCCCAAGGAATGGAGCCAGCTGTCTGTGTACTGAGACCTCTGCAACTATGAGCCCCAAAATAAACTTTTCCTCCTTAAAATTGTTTTTGTTTGGTCTTTTACCCACAACAGTGAAAAAAAACTAACCAAAATACTGAAAATGAGTTTTATCAGTCAATCCTTCATTTTACTCTGAAAGGGTTAATAACACAACAAAGGATTTGTGGATAAAATGGTAGTTTCATATCCCCAAAGGGTTAACATAGTTTTTAAAAAATAATTTCTATTACTTTCTGTCAAATGAACATCACCTTAGGAATGGAGGCTCTAAATAAATTTTTGGAGAGAGGTCACCCTTTTATTTAAATTTTTGTATTAATGAGAATCCCAACAAATGATTCTGTCTTCAGACAAAGATCTGTGCAAACTTCCAAAGAACATGAACTATTTTCCATCACAGAAGGAAGAATGTTGTGGTCTGTTTCCTGAGATGATTTATGGTTCTCGAAGATGAACTTTGAGTACTCAGACTTCGACCAGTATACATTGGCTTCCTGAATAAGTAGCACCATTCACTTAATGTCTCTTGATACTTAATGCATTATAGATGTCAAGTGAATGTATTGGTCACCAAACAAGGATGACCCATCTTCTTATTAGCACTGCCTTTATTTCCTTATTTCCTTATTAGTACTACTTAAATCTTAAAGAAATAAGAGATTTTTTTCTAATGCTTACACAATCTAGAGTAGAATGTATTATCATCCAAAGAATGCTTGTCCAATGATAGACTCTTAACTGAGGTAGCAACAAAATAGTGAGAATAAGAGTGAGAGCTCAGACCCATGAGTTCAAGGATTATTTCCACCTTTACCAGCTGTCTGTCACAAGCAAACTTATGGAATTGTTTATGGATTGTTTTTGTGAAAAGGTTTTGTTAAAGGTAGTCTTGAAAACAAATGGTGATTAAAAATTGAGACAATTTGGAAAATTCTATGTAGATCTTATTAATTCCTACTACAATGTTCTTTGATCTTGACTGCTTTTAAAATTTCCAGTGCCCAACCTGTGCATCCCAGATAGATGAAGCCAGAATCACTAAGATTGGGATGCAACCTTCAGCATTTTTAAAAGTTCCCTTCTGTTTAGTCTAATAAGCAAGCAAAGTTGAGGACCACTGTCCTAAAAGGAAAAGAAAACTATCTTCATGCTTCCCATTACTTGATGAAGTGATTTGATTATATGTTCCCTCAAGCACCTTGGGATGATGCTAGGCACACTTAAATTGCTAAAGAAGTATTTGTTGATAACAAATGACTTAGTCTTTAAATGACTATGAAGAGTTGAAAATTCTTCACATTAAGCCTAAGTATTGTAACTTATTTCTTATTTAGTGAGTTGTTTAGGGGGGAAAAAGACAGTAATCCCTGTCAAAATATTAAAAGGACTTGGCATGAAAAGTTGGGTGGCAAGTTGACCACAGCGACACAGCAATGAGTAATGAAAGAAGGCAGGAGAGAAAGCTAAAGCTGTGCTGAGAGCCCCCGGCCAGCACGTGTAAACCAGTTTTCCTTCCTGGCATATGGTGTGCAGTGATCTGCCTTTGGTGTGGGGCTAATCAAGAAGGATGCCAGAAAAGTGTGGAAAGCCTTATAAATGTGTCCACTGAACATCTTTGACAAGTGCCTGGACTCCAGCTCTTCCATCTGTCTCTGGCAAGGTTGCTGCCACCTTCTAAGTCTAAGAGAACAGCCCTCTGATAAATCACTTAATGGTCTGGTAAAGTCAAGAGTTTTCTCATGTGGAGAGTCTGCTGCTCTTTAAGTGGTGGTATGGGTTGAAGAACAGTAGCAGGTTCTGATCCCCACAGGGATCTAAACAAACACTTAGAAGGGATCCCCAGAAAACCTAGGGGGTCTGTTAGTCTAGGGTTGGGAATTTTATATATGAAGTCTCGTTTAATGCTCATAGTAACACTACAGGTTATCTGTGTTTTACTTATTCAGACTTAAAACTCTGAAACCTTAGCTCCCTCTCTGCAAATCACTTAGCTAAGAAGTGATAGAGTGGGAGACTTAACTAAGTATGCAGTCTCCAAATTTGTGCCTTTTCTGTCATAAGGGCCTGATTCACCCAAAGGTGGTCAGTCAACTGAGCCTTCACTCCAAGCAAGCATATCTTTGGTGTGTCTATCCACGTGTATGCCTCTCTTCAATCCTTGAGCCATTGCCTGTGTTATTTTCATCCCAAACAATATATTGCCTATTGTGTCACATAAAGTCTTGTTACCTAGTGGGCAGTACAAGAACCAGGAGCATCAACTTAGGAGCTTAGTAGTAATGCAGATGATCATGCCCCACCTTGGCTGACTAAATCAGAAACTTCATTTTAACAAATTTCCAAACAATTCAATTAACATTTATGAAAAGCGCTGATCTACACCATAGGAATTTTTATCTGAAAGAGAATTTAGGTCAGTGATTCTTAAATCTTTATGCATTAGAATTACTGAGAGGAAGAGTGTTAAAAGACAAATCCCTAGTTCCACTGCATAAGGGCTCTAATTTGGGAGCTATGGGCAAGAATTGGGCAATCTGCATCTTTTAACAAGTAGCCAACTGATTCAGCTATCAGTGATCTAGAACAAGACAGTGATGAACATAGGCTTAGAATTAAACCACCTGCCCCCTAAATGGATGAATCTGGGTTAAGGTGGGGAAGGGAATGACTTAAGGTCATTCCATGGTTAGTGATAGAATCAAGATAGGATTGTCTTTGAAGCAGACTAACCACACCAGGTTTGTAACTGTAAGTCTTAGAGAAAATACTGCCAAGTCTCTGCCCCTTTATTTTTTAGAATTCTAAAGTAGCAACTAGAATCAGTTGCAGTTGACTGACTCCTAACAAGAAAGGAACATTCTGACCATGGTGACAGAGGAAGCAATGGGAATCACAATCTCTCTAAGGTCTTTGCTTTCATAGACCTGGTTGTTTAAGTTTGTTTTATTTTGTTTGATAAGGGATTGCTTTGGCATGGGAAAGTGGAGAAATGTAGAGACCCAAATTTACTAATAATACAGATACATCTGTGTGTGTTTATTGTACATTATCTCATTTAACTCCCAAACAGCCCTGTGAGCTACCATGTCAGAACTGGTAAAGTACAGATCAAGGATGGACCCCAGGCTTCTGGCTTCAGTTATTGCTTTCCTATATAATTGCAACCCTCTGGAGAGGAAATTTCACCTGGAGACTATAAGTAATTTATGGATCATGGTTTGTAAACCAAAGAAACCCAATTATAATCATTAGGTTATGATTTTGATTTTAATCATCTTGATGTAGAAATAAAATATTATCCCTTTCCCTTTATTATATTCCCTAGCTAGAAAGTGGGGAATCAAGAAAAAAATATGCAGGATTTTCATTCAGAAATTGTACTTTTCTTCGGGAAGTGGCATCACATAGTGGAAAAGCACAATTTTTATTAAAATGTCATCTTCCACATTTATTAGGTATATGATTTTGGACTAACTTGTCTAATCTCTCTTAGCTTTGTTTTTTCTCCCCCGTACAATGTATCATGGTGATAATCATTGTGATAATGTCAGTATATAGTCTTGCATAATGCTTATGATCTCGTGAGCATTCCATGCCTCCAAATCATTCCTGAAATGGAATGAGGAACACATTTATTTTGGTCAGTGGTGTTCCCTTCATCAGATCATTCCCCTAATTTACTAATGTTTCTTACCTGAGGCAATGTTTACTATAATTTTTGCAAAATGTTAACTTTGCAACTCCCGTATGCTCTCAACACTCACACAAATTAACTATTAGCATGCCATGTTATAAGAAAGAGCCTTCCATTCTCCATCATTCAATTTATCTGTTTGAATTTTCAATGGTCTACAATTAATCTCTGTACTTAAGTATTTTGGTGCTCAAATTATGCCTGATTTGTTCAAAAGAAACCTTTTTCAGTTAGCACTTTAGTATTTGTGACATGACCCCATCATTTTTAAAGTACTTTTTTTATTTTCTAAAGCATAAAAAAAAGTTCTAGGCTCATCTTTTACCCACCCTACCTCATAGCAGATATCAGCCATTTCTCCAAAGAGCCTTGATCCTTTTCCTTTTTAGTAGAGAATGGTATTAGGAAACAAGATTTTGGGCTTAGGTGCAATCAGTGTAATTGGGTGTCTTTGATGTTGGTCCTTATATATATTCCTATACATCTACAAAAATATATACACAGACTTACATTTAACATACAAACCAACACAAATACACATGAATGTATATGTCTGCATGTGTTTACCACTTGAATACAGGTAATTTAGAAATCATCAGTTCATTCTGATACCTCCAATTCCAATCTCTGCCCATAAGGTTCTTTCTTATCATCTTTCATACATTTATATGTTCCCTCTTCCATATGAGTATGCGGACTCCCTTCAGCATCAAATCATTTACATTTATTCAAACCCATAATACATCTAAAATAGTTTCAGAATTGTTTTGCCCATGTTTCTATGTTTGAAATTAAAAAGTACTAAAAGAAATTCAAGATTTGTTTGTAATTCTCTCTTCATACCTCATGTCCAATCTTGACCAAAACAGAATAATTGTTCAAAATAAAATTGTGTTCGTAAGTATTTGTTTCTCCCTCGCTTCCTCCATCCTTGTCTTCCTTCCTTTCATTTCTCTTCAATGTGTTTATCATGTTATTTGAAATACATTTAGGTTTATTTTTTCTTCCTGCTTTTCTGTTTAGATTTTTCTTTTCCACCCTTGCTTATTGATTTAATTTTAGTTTTTGAATACACTGTACAAAGAAGTATTTTCATTCTTTATCACACAAAAGTAACATGCTATATATGTTCTTTGGCTTTTGCACTTATACTGGAAACTACTGCATATTAATTTATGGTGATCTCCCCATTGGACCTTTCAACTAATCCTCTGTGCATAGGTATTTTAGCAGTTTTTCAGACATCACAGTTGCAAACCATGTTGCATTGAATAACCTTGTGAATATGCATTTTCATGTTATTGAAAGTGTAAGTTCAGGGTAAATATCTAGAATTAGTATTCCTGAGTAAAGAATAAATGAATTATCCTTTTATGATTTGTCTATGTATTTTACCCATTTCCCATAACATTTTGTGTTTTTCCTCAATTTTCAAAGGTTTTTTTTTATTAATTTTAGATATATTAGAGGCCATCATGTGTGATGTATTCTTCAATATTTTCTTTTAGTTTGTCATTTCTTTTGACTTTATTTATGATAGTTTTTGCCACTGAAAATGCCCTGAAATTTATGTAGTCAAATTTATCAATATTTTCTTAAATTGCATCAATATTTTAAAACCACAGTTAGAAAACCCAAGTCTTACTATGTGGTTTTAAGGTACAGTAGAAGAGGCAAAATATGTTGTGGCTCTGTATAAAGTTGCTTCAAAGAAAAAAACTGACTGACTAGTTAAATTTCAATTTAAGGTAAATAAGGAATGATTTTATTTTTTTATTTTTATTTTTTAAAGAGAGAAGGACAGTGAGAGAGAGAGAGAGAGAGAGAGAGAGATGGAGAAGAGTTAATTTTTATTGAGTTTTTCATGTGGCTTTCGTTGCTCTGACACTTAATTGTGTACGTGGGTGCTGGGGTTTGAACCTGTGTACTTGCGCATCGCCAGGCAAGCACCGTAATCGCCGAGCCACCGCTCCAGCCCCCATGGAATGATTTTAAATAGACATGCATCAAATGTTCTGTTGGTATATAACTCGTCCTCATAATATGGCATCTTATGCTATAATAAATAAATAAAATAATTTACTATTTTTAATATAAAAATTCAAATTTTACTAAATAATCTCTATTTTTATAAATCTGGCAACCTTAGTCCTATGGAAAGGTAAAAATATTCTAACTTGGGATCATCCTCTGATGTCCATTAATAATCCTAGAGACAAATCCGTCCTCCTGACCTAGTCTTGAGTTCTGTCAGGGTCACCAATTCTTCTGTATAAGCACTGGTCCTACTTCCTCACCTGTCATGTGATTTCTGGTCCATCATAAAAGTAACAGTTTTTGGAGGGTATGAATAGGATGTAATTCTGTTTGTGCAATCTTGGGAAGCTTTATTTCTTGTATTTGAGTCTCAAACTATCTACTTTACAGGACTTATTTTATATATAATTAAATTAATTCAATGGTATTTACATATTATAAATATTTTCCAACTGTTATTTATTATTATTTATTAACCTTTCATTTTCAGTAAATGTAGCTAAAGTAGTACTTACTATCAGCAAAAGAGGGGATATAAAGTCACAGCACATCATAATCTGTTAGTGAGTATACTCATTTCTCAGATGAGAACATTGATGCACAACTCATCATCATGATGATGGCAACTGAGTTCTTCAGTAATGCTTCCTAGTTCAATAATGAGCCTCTGGCTCACTTAGGATGGAATATTGCATTGGGAAGAAATGAAGTGGACAGAGTAAAGGAGTTGAGGGCAGAAATTGACCAGGACAACTGGACAGTGGGAGAGACTAAGGGGAAAGAAGACAAAGGGTTAGTGACTAAAGGAAATACGTAAGGAAAAGTAGACACAAAAAAGCAAGTATGAATATGAGAGAAAGAATGAGTAAAAAGAAATTAAATGCCAGTTAGAGGTGTAGATAGCCAAGCAAGAGATGTAATATGAATAAATGTTTGGACATGTAAATGAATAAATAAGAACCTGGTGAAATGAATAATCCTAGGGAAAGTATTTCTCACATACTGTAATTTATAAAGTAACTTTTACCTATTTTGTCAATATTTAATCTTCATAGTAGCTCTGTGGGGTGAGCAGGGCAGATACTAAATTTCCCATTTCACAGAATAAGAAATCACTTAAATCACAAAGTGGTTAAATCACCCAGAATTTCAGTGTAAACAGAGGCAGAGCTAAAATGAGATCTCAAAGCTCCTAATGCTTCCTCCATGCTACACTGTCATCCTTAAGTGCCTCAGGGACTGTGGTAAGGAGGAGATTGAAGGGTGAAGGGTATAGATAAATCCAGGGCCTTTGAAGAACCCAGGTGTTTGTTGTATTCTACGTTGAGAGCAAACCATAGGCTTGCTCTCCAGTGGAACCAGCATTCAGGTTCTGAATTCCAATTCCTTGTGAAAAATACAAACATTTTGCAAGCTCAAAAACTAGGAGGCATACTCTTCAGATTGTTTATTTCTCTTTGATGTCGCTGATCCTCCACTATTTGTGAATTGAACCCTAAATTTGGTCTCACTTCACTTCTCAAAACCTGCAGGCTACTGACTCGTTACGGAAGCAAGTGCAGCCTTTCAACCCCAAGCTCATCTTCCAGAGTTTAACCCATGTGCTTTGGATTGGGCCAATGTATCAATTGGCAGAAAAATGGAGGAAGTGCAATTTTCCTATAACCATTGCAAATTCTTTCTTTGATGTTCTTTTACAATTCTCTCCCACATGCTATGATGCACACAATTTCATTTGAACCAGATTCAGATCCAATAACACTGGGAAGCCACAGTGTTGCTAGGGGAGAAAGATTTATAGACACAATTATTTTCACAGCAAGGAAAAAAAATCAAGGTAGAAAAAGTTGCCATTGAACCAACAGGGTTTTGTGCGTGTGTGTGCGTGTGTGTGTGTGTGTGTGTGTGTGTTTTCAAGAACTTTCTGCTATCTGGTGTGATCCTATTTAGTATTAGACTGAATTGGCTACATTGTTATTGTTGTGTTTAATTAGCACATGTTTAGCAGAGAGTTTTGAGTGTCCCAGAATTCATTTTGTTGAAATCCAAAGCCTAAGGTGATGGTATTAAAGAGGTGGAGCCTTTGGGAGGTGATTAGGTCATGAGGGCAAAGGCTTCATGAATAGAGTTAATGGTACCCTATAAAAGAGATCACCAAAGAGTTAGCCATTCCTTTCCATTGTTTGAGGACCCAACAAGAAGTCTGCCTATAAATAAGCAAGTGGGTCCTCACCAGATATTGAATCTGCTGGTACCTTGATCTTGGACTTCCCACCTTCCAGAACTATGAGAAATAAATTTATATTGTTTACAAGCTACCCTGTTTGTAGTACTTTGTTTTAGTATCCCAAATAGTCTAAGACAGTCCCTAATGACTGTAGGAATCCTATCTTCAGGAAATAAGAAAATATCCAAATGATCACTGATTGGATTTATACTTCTCTTGACTTTCAGGAGAAACTGAGAAATGGCCATGGAGTTGGTGAGTATTAGAGTATAGCAGGAATCTTGTAAAGACTGAGAGTACGGGTCTTTGTTATTACTTCTTATCCCTGATCTGAGAGCATGAGTACACAGAATGGATACACAAAATCCTCAAAATCTTGCCTTTGTTCTCTAAATTTATTTCCATCTTTACTTTTGAAGGACTTCCTAAGCCAGGAGTTAAGCAGAAGATAGAATCATTCTCTATCATAGTGATTACCATTCCATCTGAATTTCAGACATATGCAAGAGCCATATTCCCCAAGTCTGCCTTATCTTTGATGCCTACTAATTATCAATAACACAATTTAAAATCCTTGAAATATAAGCATAGCAGTCCTGCTCACCTCCCCTGTTCTAACTGGCAACAGTAATCACAGACTGCGGTAGGCAGAAGCTGAAGTAGCCCCAAGTGATCCCCATCTCCTACACAAACCCCTCAACTTAATTGTACTCTAAATCTAGAACTTTGCATCTCACTAATAGAATACAGTAAAAATGATAAGCTGACACCTCCCAGACTAGGTTACACAAGGCAGTGACTTCTGTCTTGATCTCACTCTCTCACTTGCCCTATCTTTTGTTCTAGTGCTTACTCTGATGAAACTAGCTGCCACACTGTGAAATGGTCAATGAAGAGATCACATGGCTAAAAACCTAAACAGACATCTGGTCATCAGTCAGTAAGGAACTAAAGCCTTCAGTTCAATTGAGGAACTGAATCCTGACAACAACAATCCTGAAAGCTTGGAAATGGATACTTCTCTAATCAAGGCTTTAAATGAAACTATAATACCAGTGTCATAACCTATTTAAGATAATATAATAAATACCAAAAATGGATATCTTATGAACAACAGAAATTTATTTCTCATAGTTCCAGAGGATGCGAAGTCCATGGTCTGGATGTTGGAAAATTTGGTGTCTGTTGAGGTCCTACTCTCTTGTTCAGAGAGGGTTCTTGCTGTATTCTCACACTGTGGTAGAAACTATATGGCTATTTAGTGCTAATGGCACTAATCTCATTCATGAGAGCTTTTACCTCATGATCTAATCACTTCCCAAATTCCCCACTTCCTAATATCATCCATCATCTTAGGGGCTGGATTTTCAACATATGAGTTTGGGGAGACATAGCATTTAGTCCATTGCACCCAGACTTATGAGAGACCCAAAGCAGAAAAACTAACCCACACTCACAAAAACTCTTACTGTTTTGAGACACTAAGTTTTAAGGTAATTTGTTGCAAAGCAATAGATAGCTAAGATAATTTTACTAAACTGTGCCGCAGACAGGACACTATTCATCTCACCAGCCTCATTTGCATTCTCTTGCTCTCATTAGTGAAATCCATTCCATTCTGTGTACTGCCTGATAGCATCATGAAATCTTTATAGCCTCTTGGCCTGTTCTTTAGTCTGTTCTACAATCCACACCACTCAACATCGTCTGCTTTTGACGATTTTTAAAGTCAAGGCAGTTTTTCCCTTCATCTTATCTTCAATAGTCTCTCTTCATTCTCCTCCAGTGGATGCTAAGTAAATAATTGTGAATTGACTTAAATGTCAACATTTATTTCAAATAATTTCTTTAAAGTATTTATTGAGTGCCCATTATATGTTAGGCACTAAAGGTGCAATGATGAATAAATAAAGACGCAGCCCTGCCTTCGTGGAGCTTACCATCTGGAAAGGGAGGCTATTATTGACATTGGTTAATTACATAGCAATTGTGTTAAGTTCTCTCCTGAAGAGGAGGAAAATGTGCTATAAGAATAATAGAAATAAAGGGGTTTTAACTAGTAAAGGAGAGCAGTGAGGACTCCTTGAGAATGTGGTAACTGCTCCCAAGATTAAGAGAGGGTTAAATTGGCAAAAGTAAGCTGAAAAGAGAATCATTCCAGAAAGAAGGAACAGTAGGTGGAAAGTGGAACCTTTGAGGTATTGGAAGAGAGCCAGTGGGTCTTGATGATAAAGACTAGGAGAAGTGTGATGTGTGATGAGGAATGAGGTAGAGGAAGGCTGGACCTGAGCTACCTTCTAGTAGGTCAACTGTGAATAAGGAAATTTCAAAAACTTCCCTAAAGTTTCTGTGTTCCAACTACATTCTCTTGGTAGTACTGCAGTTGAGCAGGTCCCAAATATTCCTTGGGCCTATTTTTGGGAGTTGGTTTTTGAAACTTGTTTTGTGGATACCCTTACAAGAAATCAGGACTATGAAAGCATGAAAAGACATGGTCCCTAACCACAAAGAGTATGTGTTCCAGTGGAGGATACATCATGGAAAAAAATTAACAGCAGTCTCTCTGAATCACAGCAATGCAATGCACATAAAATAATAAACCAAATCTCTAAATGCCATACGAGAATTCAAAATTAAACACTAGGGGAAGAACAGGAGATGCATGTGGAATAAACTTACTTTGTCTTGGCTCCACCCAAGCCACTTTTAGGCCTCTCTTTGGCTAGCCAATCTGTCTTCTCAAAGATGTCCTATAACATAGCATACTCTGGTTCATGAGACAGAAGAGAGCTTAAAAAGAAGAAAAAGAAAAGAAAAAAAAAAGAAATAGAGACAACGTTCCATAAAACTGGTGGATGATAGCAAGAACAGAAAGAACCAAGAATAAGTGCATGGAACTCTGTGTTGAATGGCTCAAAGACAATGCTCCCTTTCAAATGCTGCTTGCAGTCATTCTGCTCATTTTACATAAAAATTACAGAGAACAGCAAGTGCATTGTACCAAAGACTCTTGTACCTGGTACAAATTGATGCTCAATACATACTTGATAAACAATATAAGGAAGGGTAATTCACAATACAGGAGATCTTCATACACAGGAGTACAGGGTATTTCAAAAAAGGAATCACAAGCAATAGCCTTGTGATATTAAGGTGACTTAGAGCTCTGTCTCTCTCTCTCTCCTCTTACCCCTAACTTTGGTTATGCAGCAAAACACTGCAAACGACCCCAGAATCCTTCCTTAAAACTAGGAGGTATGAGCAAAAGAGGTAATATGTGCAATCCGGGGTGAAAACTTTACTGATCAACTCTATCTTATGGCTAGATACATGTGTAGGGGATCCACCTTTTGAACTCACCCCTGAATTCTTGGAATTTCAGTGGATCTTGGGAAAGCCTGAAAGTCTTTGTTGACCTTGATTATAAAATTTAAGGCTCAAATATAGCCATCTATGAAATGAAAATTTAAATAATATATTCAAAGTGTGCCATAGTCTTGGGAAAAAATGTCCACATGGAATTTTTAGGCACATGCAGACTTTCTCTAATAAAAAAAATGGCTGCAATTTATAAATTATGCTCCTGGCACATGACTCTACATTAATATCTCACTCAGTCCACACACACAATCCTTAAAAAAAAAAAAAGCTTAAAAAAGCTATTATCTTCTTTTACCATTGGCTCAGAAAGAGTAAGAAACCTTCTCCAAGATCACAGAGAAATTAGCAGAGGTGGAATTTTATATGAGGGGGGACAGTTCCTGAGATCAACAGCTCAACCCCTACATCATTTCCTCCATGAAGCCTTGTGTGACCCACTATGCCCCCAAAAGACTTTGAACCCACTTGCATTACACACTTAAAATATTGCATAGTAATTATTTAGGATTTCATGAAATCCTCTGTGAGAGTATCCCTAGCACTGTGACTGCTGAATGGTAGACCCTCTGACATTTACAGGACAAATAAATGTACACCAAGATCATTTTGTATAATAATAAGGTATGGGCTAATTTTAGTGAAAAGATTAACAATTATGCTAAGAGCCAACTTAAGACTGTTCAGTTGCCTGCTAGTTTAACCACAGAAGAGGGCATTTGTCTTTGAGGCAGGGACACAATTTTTGGTGATTACCAGAGGGACTTGGAACCTCCCTGAATTTCAGAACTATCACCTCCCCCTGATGGAGGCAACTCAATCAGACGATTCTGGGTCTGAGTACAGAAACTGCAACTCTAGCCAATGTACTTTTGATTTTGAAGAAACGTCTTTCTCCTTGGGGTTGAATCCAAGGAACATGACTTAGCGTGACTCAGAGAGAGTCCAGGGAAAGTGAGGGCTGCTGTGGTTTCTCTTCTTCCTGGAAAGGTCAATTGATTCTAGGTCTGGGCTTGCCCATAGGGCCTGGACTGCTCGCCTGACATCCTCACTCTGTTCATTTGGTTTCACATCTTCTCTTTCCCTCCCTCCAGGATAGGATGACCACCCTGGAAGAATCATTTCCGAATCATACCATAAGGTCAAAATTGAGGAAATGAGAGATATGAGCACACATCCTTCTCTTAGCTAAGTGGATAGCAGTCCTAGTCATAATAACCAGCGGTCACTGGGCATGTGTAGTGTGCTGCCACTGTCCTAAGAGTATAATGTGCAGTAAATGTTAACTCTCCTTTTATTTAGTGTTTACTCTGTACCAACTACTACTACTCTGGGAACTTTCAAAATATCAACTTCTTTGATCTTCACAATTCCATGAGGGTGGGTCCTGTTGTCATCACTGAGACAAGAAGAGAAGAATTAACTTACCCAAGGCCAACAAAGCTACAAATGGTAACTCAACGTCTAAAACCTGATTTCAGAGCCCATTTTTTTAAACAATTTAAATATATGAACTAATCCTTACAAAAGTTCTTTACTATGATACCATTCTTCCCATTTTGCAGATGAGTAAGCTGAATTCATAGAATGTTAAATGGTTGCTATTAGATGTAGAAGCAATCACCTAGAGCAAGAAGCAGGTGACTCTATTCCGGTTCCAGAGCCTGAGCTCTTTCCACAGCATTATGCTAAGCTGAAGTTCGGTTGGGTATCAAATAAAAAATACTATTAACAAATTATCATAAGGACAATATCATAAGAGACTGGGTTTGGTTGAGGATTTTTTTTTAAGAGAGAGGGACAGTGTGAGCGAGAAAGAATCAATTTTATTTAAATTTTCATGTGGCTTTTGTTGCTGCAACACTTTGTTGCGTACAGGGTGCTGGGGTTTGAACCTGCATCCTTGTGCATACTAGGCAAGTGCTATAACTGCTGAGCCACTGCTCCAGCCCCAGTTTTGGTTTTTATTTCATTGTTTGTTTTGGTGCTGGAGATTGAATCCAGAGGCACTTTACTGCTGAACCATATCCCTCCATCCCCTTCTTATTTTTTATTTTGAGACAGGGTCTCACAAGTTGCTTAAAGCCTTAGTTGCTGAGGCTGGCCTTGGACTTGCAATCCTCCTGCCTCAGCCTCCCAAGTAACTGGGATCACAGGTGTGCACCACTGTGCCCAGCTATCAAGGACTATTTTCTAAAGGATTCTAGGGATGCTAATTTTGCTTGCAGGATGTTCTTTTCTCAGAATGGCTGCTGCTACTTCCTACCCACTGATTAAGACCCCTCTGTCAAACTGTCATAAACACCAAGCAAGCCTTCATGGGTCCCAGCTCCACCCAATGTGGCTCTTTAAAGTTTACTTTGGAGCCCAGGAAAGAGCTGGAGGATCAGGACACAGGCGCTCTCAATGCTCCACCTCCTGGCTTTAAGCTCAGACTGAGAAACCCAGATACCTAATGAAGTTCCCTGTGTTTAACCTTCCTTTTAAGCTCTAGTTCCCTCAGTTGTTTATTAAGAATTGAAAAGACTAAATGGTTTTAAAGGAGCATTAGCCTGTTCTGAGTTCATGATGATTTTAAGGCGTGACGTTTGCAATTATGTTATAGGTTTGGCTAATGCCTGGTTTCAGAGAGGGGACCATGACTAAGATGAGAAGGTACTACTTGTTTACTTTTTGCCTCAGGGGGAAACACATCTGCCTTGATTTCCCTCCAGGCATGTGGTTTGAGTTACCTTTGCCTGAAACAGAAATTGGGACCCAATCTGCTCTGTGTCTATAGGAAACTTCACAAAGGTTTACTTATGGAAAGCATTTGGGGCCTTGTTTGTCTCTGTTATGAGGACAGGTGGGGTACAGCCAACAACTCTGCTCTCAGCTGCCAGACTAAAGGGAGAGGCCCTCTCCTCCTTGCACAAGGTGTTTTCAATAAAATAGGCACATTTCCTTCATTAGAAATAAAATAAACACAGATTGATGATGTCATGGTGTTTCTCAGGGGAGGAGGGGAGGAAAACAGTTTTCAAATGTCCTCCGTGAGCTTCTGTGATGCATGCCTGGGCGGTGCTGGCATGAGGAGGAAAGAATTATATTTACAAGTAAAGAAAGAAGATCACCCACACTATTCCACCACTAGGCCTGGATTGTCAAACTAGACAGTAGGGTCAATGTCCACTTGACTTCATCCCAGACCATAAGAACTTGAAGAAACACAGAATGTAAATTCCCTGTATTGCAGATAAGGACACAGAGCCCAGGGAGGCTGAAGGATTTGACCACCTTAAGCAGAAATGAGCATAGAACTGAGGCAGAGAAAGCTAGGCAGTGAGTGCAGGCAGAATGATGCGGGTCAATAAGGAGGAAATTAGCTGACAGTCATTTTTTCTGAGAGGGCAAAGAGCATCATCTACTGCCCTAAGTAAGCAGAGGTGCATATCAGTTTCACATCCCCCATCACTAACAGTGGTAGTTCAGACAGTAATTTCCCCTCTTTGGCCCAGGTCCAAAGACTAGATCATACCAGAATTTTATGTTCATGCTTCTAGGCATGGAGGAGGGAAGGCAATGATTAATTAAGGGAAAAGATTTTTTAAAAGGGTGAGTTGCATCCCCTCTTCAAGTTCTCAGCTCTGAGACTCCCTTCTCCCAAAGAAGTCTTGTCTTTCTATCCCTTCTTTAAAAAACAACAAAACAACTTGGTTTTCTCTGCTTGCCTCCATGTTCTTTGGTTTCATTCTTCGACTCCCAGAGGACACGAACCCAACATACACAAAAACAGCATCAGAACTGGAGCCAGAACTTGCAACAATTTTTTCTTTCTTTTCTTTTCTTTTTCTCTTTCTTTTCTTTTCTTTTCTTTTTTTAGAGAGAGGGACAGTGAGAGAGAAAGACAAAGAGAGAACCAATTTTATTTAGTTTCTCATGTGGCTTTCATTGCTCTGACACTCCGTTGTGTACGTGGTGCTGAGGCTCAAGCCCACGTCTTCACACATGCCAGGCAAGCGCCGTAACTGCCGAGCCACCTCTCCAGCCCTAAGAACCTGCAATTTCTAATCCCAGACCAGTGCATTTTTCTGGAATATTCTATTCTGCACAACCATCTCTACACCTGATGCTGTTGATATTTTAAGGCAATTATTCATTCTAAGCCTGAATTCGTGTTGGGAACACCTGGAATATTTGAAATTTTACCCACTCTCAGACTTCATACCTTGTTATTTTTGGTGTAAGGCCACAGCATGAGTATTCTCAAGAGCTCTCCATGTAATATTTATAGAGTAGAGGGCTATTACTTTAAGGAACATAAGAATGAAAATACTATATTTCCCCTCTTCCTTCCAGGAGCTCAAAGGGAGGCATACAAATATGCTAGGTTCTATAGAAGGTTCAAAAAGAATGCAAATGTGTCCTGATACAGTATTCTATCTATGGCTAGAGAACTAGTTTACATAAATACTACTGTTTTTCTCCCACAGCAAAGCTTAACTTTCTAGGCCTATCTCACATCACCTGTCTTCCATAAGACCTTTTTAACTAGATTCCAAATACATTTGGTTCATATATGCTCTTCTTTGAACTCCTATAGTATCCACAAGCAATAGACAATTTAGCACCAAATGATATCCTATTTATATTGCTATGCTGAAATAAAAATGAAATGAAAGCTTCTACTTGTTCAATACATACTATGTGCCAGCTATCCTGCTTTATGTTCTCCATACACTGCCACCAGTATTCTCAGGCACCCTACAATAGCGGTATTAATATACTCATGGTGCAGGTTAGGAAACTGAAACTCATAGATGTCAAATCTTTCCCCAAATCCAATAGCTGGCCAAGATATACTAATTCAGGTCTGAAATATTTCCAATGCATTATTTTTGTATCAAAGTAAACAGTATTGCTTTGTAATAACACATATTCCTGATAAACTATTTTTCAAACTACAAACTTCCTTTGTGTTCATTCTCTTATTCAGTCCTTTCTACAGCCTCACTATCTGGTCTATTTGACAACTAAGGGAATGAGGACTGAAAAAATTAAGTAAAATCTTCAAGATCCCACACCCTAAGTCGTGAACCCAGGTGTCCTGATTCTAAGTACAGGGCCATTTCCACCACTCATGTATGTCATGTGCTAGGCTCTGTTCCTCACTGACCCAGAGTCCCTTGAGGGTCTAGGTATTTAATGTTGCTCCTGAATTGCCTGCTGATCCTAGATATTCATCCTGTTGCTTTATTAATTGATTTTCCAAGAAGTAGCAAGAATGTTCTAAGTAGGCATCCTGGCCCTAAATCTTGCAGAACAAAACCTTAGCAATTCTTTGGGGATTGGAAAGAAGCGAAGACATGACTGTGGGTTCTTTTTAGTGCTATGATTAAGTTCTAGTTTGGGGAATGGAAAAAGAAACCTTCCAGTTACTGTTTTTAAAGAAATAATTCCCAATTATTTACATCCACTAGCAAAAAGCAGTAATGAATTAAGCAATCTGTCCATGATCATAGAGTGACATAGAGTGACTCAGTAGAATGACAACTTCTATCCACCTCCCCATCAAAGTCTCCAATTGAATTCCAGTTATCTACCTGATATATCAATGTCTTTTTTATTTAGCTAGTTATATCCCACCTCATTTTCCAAAGAATTCAAAGTGATTTGCAATATGAGCAGACAGAATAAGCAACAATAAAATATAAACAAGTAGCATCTACTAAGACTGAGGAAAATGTAAATATAAAAGTTGCATCCAAGGAAAAATACTTCATTAGTCAGAAAGGAAAAACTGCCTGAAGCCCAAAAGTCTGCAGTAATTTTAAAATATATCTTCCATACGTCTGGTTTAGTCAATGAGGTATTTTTAAGGGCTTAGTTACTCCTGTGGGGTTTTCCTCCCTGCCAGATATCAACCCAGAAGAATGATTAAAGCAATGAAACTTACAGAATTTATTCCCAGGATGTGGTCAGGACACAATATTCAAGCATCCTCAGTTAAATGGGATATGCGTTTTTCCAAGTGTAATGTTACCAAAAATACCACGTCAATGTGTGCAGAACAGAACTTTTATTTCAACGATAAGTCTGAATCATGACCATCCATTCATTTAACAAGTATTGTGACAGCAAGTTATCTGCCAGGAACTGTGCAATACACTGGAAATTCAGAGGCAAATGAAATAGATCCTTGCTTATAGGACTTCTCTTTGTAAAGAATGAGGCTTGTAAATATATAATCATGCATAAATATAACAAGTGTGATTACAGAAGTATGCATATGGAGTTGTAGAAGCCAAGATAGAGACAACCACTTCAGGAAGGGTGATAGGTTTGTATTAACTTCTTTTTTTTTTTTTTAAGGGCTGAGGACTGAACTCGGAGCCTTACGCATACTAGGCAAGCGCTCTGCCACTGAGCTAAATCCCCAGCCCCCATATGTATTAACTTCTAATCGATGTACACCCAACTATAAGGACAACGAGGTTCTGGGCTAAAAGGGCCACTCGTAATTAAGTGGGCCTAGGAGAGTCATAGAATAAAGAATTTATCCTTGGGACTTATTAAACATCTCTTATTTCTGATTTGATTATTATATAGAGGAATAAGGCAGGAAAAAAACATTAATGCCATTTCAAAAAATGGTGGCCAGCAGACACATGATGTGAAAAAATTCTGTAGTAAATATTTTGTAATATCCAGGTTAGTGAGACTAGTTTCTTGGCATATTGTAGGCATATTGTTTCTGGAAATTGTCCAGACGATAAAGGGATGTTCAGGATCCAAATCGACTTTCTAGAAGACTATGCATCCATTCAAACCTCCTATGATCACAGTTTTTAAGAATATAGCATCTGGAGAGAGACTAAGTCTGTCTATCAATGATACACACCAGAAACTGAAAGTCAACAACCAAAAGTGACCAAGCATTTCAACCCATCAGAGTTCTAGCACCTACCTAAAAATATTTAGAGCATCATCTTCTGTCTGACCTGTATTTAGATTACTTTAGTGGCCATGATACAATACACAGAAGACCCCCTTGTCTTTTAGGGCATATTTCCCAACACTCCCAGTGAGTACTTGAAACCACATGTAGTACCAAATACTTTCTTTCTTAGTATATATATATATATACTTACAATAAAGTTTAATTTATATATAAAGTAAGGGCATTAAGAAATTAACAATAAATAATAATACAATAGAATAACTGTAAGAATATACTGTAATAAGTATTATGTGAATTTCATATCTATATCTCTCTCGCTCCCTCTCTCTTTCTCTCTCAGCTGCCAAAGGGCAGGTAGTGTACATAGTGTGGATATAGTGGGCAAAGTGATGATTCACATCCCAGGCTGGCTGGAACAGGACAGGGTGAGATTTCGTCACACTACTCAGAACCATGTGCAACCTAATGAATTATCTCTGAAATTTTCCATTCATATTTTTGGACCATGGCTGACTGCACAGAAAGTGAAACCACAAATAATGGAGGACGACTGTAATATTAATGCTGAAGAATTTACAAAGTATTATAGGGAAAAAACGCTGCATAGTAGAATTGACTGTCATTGATTACAGCATGCATGTCTGGAAAAACCCCAAACCATGGCTCCACAGACAACGGACTCTTGCCTAGTGTTATCTCAAGGTAGGTGCTGACTCTCACTGTAGAAACAAAATCAAACATAGTAATTTCCAAAGAAAATAACCTCCTCTTCCTTATACTGATTCATAGGTTGGAAGTTGAAGAAATAAAACTGAGAGTTAAAAAAATACTTAAGCATGTTGAATGTCTCAGAAAAGCAGATAAAGAGTGACCAAAAACTAAGCCACCATGAAATATAAAGACTGACTCCATGGTCTAAGTGTCTATGAGAACTAGTACTAGGTTAGAGTGCAGACCATAAGTGGCTTAACCACTGAACAACATCCCCAGCCCTTTCTTATTTTTTCACTTTGTGACCTGGTCTTGCTAAGTTGCATAAGGCCTCGCTAAGTTGCTGGGGCTAGCTTTGAACTTGCCTCAGCCTCCTGAGCCACTAGGATTACAGGCATGCACCACCGTGCTTGGCAATTCCCATTTTCCATTTTGGAGAAGGTAAATGTCTTTGCCAAACAGTCCCATAGGTGATGGATGGACTGACTTCTAAGTGTAAACATTCCCTTGACTTTTCCTTCGCTTTTCCCAGGAGTGTAGTATAGGTTTTCTTTTGTTTCTCTCTTACAACTCAGTCTGTCTCATGGCTCTTTTCCAACCGTTCCCTCTTTTTAACTCCCTGTAATCCCCAAGTCCCTCCTTTTACTATGGGAACATTTTCTGTTTGTTTGTTTCATTGCTGGCTTTTATTCATCAACTCTTTTATGCCAAGGACACTTAGCCTGTCCCACATTAAGCAGGGATATTAGTGAAACTGCTTTGACTATTTAAATATCAGTTTCCCATCTTTGGAAACTATTCTACAACCAACCTTTATCTCTGTTTTTATTTTTCCATATTTTGTTAGCTTCAAGGTATTCCCTCCCTGATCTAGACAAGATTCCCAAAGAAAATTAAAACACCTTTGTGGTCAGGATCTATTCCAACCAACAGACTACTAGACTACAGACTAGAGACTCCAACAGTCAATAAAAGTTGCTATTTAATTCTTAGAGTTGGTGACCAAGGATAGAATGACTGTCTTAAAATATTTGAAGAGCTATCACATGATAGAGATTTATTCAGTCTCTTCCCCAAGGGCAGGAGCAGGGCAACGGATAATGATGATGAAAAAACAGATCTCAGGTCAAGGGAACCAACAGGGCTATCCAATCAGGGAGTCTTTGCACAAGCTTAGGGCACACAGCATCATTGGTCGAATGCCATCTGTAGGCTTATTTTGAAGGTGATTCCTGCATCAAGTAGCATACAGTCCCCCATCAGGATACAGGAGCAACTCCTGCAACACTTACAAAGGGGTTATGACAGATAACTTAGGAGAGAACTGTGGATGAGTGAGTATTTTAATCAGCGTTCACTCTGCTGTGACTAAAAGACCTAACAGGAACAATTTTAGGAGGAAAAGTTTATTCTGAGGGCTCACAGTTTCAGAGGTCTTAGATAATAGAAGGCCTGCTCCATCCCTTGGTGCCTAAGGTGAGGCTGAACATCATGACAGAAGAGTGTGGCAGAGGGAAGCAGTTCACATGATAATCAGGAAGCAGAGGAGACTCCACACCAGATACAAAATATATAACCTCAAAGGCATGCCCCCAATGTCCCACCTCCTCCAGCCACACCCTATCTGCCTTCAGTTGCAACTCAGTGATTGGGTTAAGACTCTCATAACCGTATTCTTTTACCTCTGAGCCTTCCTGCATTGTCTCACATGAGCCTTTGGGGGACACCTTTCATCTAAACCATAACAATGGGAAAGGGACTGTTAGGTGGTGAGAAGACTACAGTTTGGAATGAAGAAAATATTCAAGACAAACTGGCCACCTTACAACTCAGTCTCTACTCAATCATCACTAATACTCAGAGCTACCCAAGGTGAGGATATGGAGAAAGTACTTTATTCATCCTTTTCCTGATTAGTGATGAGACCTTGCCAGAAGCAATGAATGCCTCTGGGCGATCTATGATAAGACTCTTAGAGAAACTCCTGGGCCCCTTAACAGATAGCAGGTAGAAAGCCCATGTTCTTGGTAACGGGAGTTGTTAAAAATGGATATCCAATCTAGAATAGGGTTTGGGGGCTTAGGCCTGATATCCTTGACTTCAGCCTAGTGGATAGATAGATTGAGGAACCCACATTGTGGATAAAACGAGGAAGAGGTGGAATGTGGTGCGCACAAGACCCTTGCAGGCCATTTGACTAGACACACATTCCTTAGTCCGAATGAACTGATGATCAGGACTATTACACAAAGTATCATGCCAAAGAATTACCCAGTGGGTGTCAGTTTGTGCCACAGAATTGAGATATAAGGGGCTAGAGCACTGGCTCGGTGGTTACGGCGCTTGCCGAGCATGCACAAGTACACAGGTTCAAACCCCAGCACCAACGTACACAAGTAAGTGTCAGAGCAACAAAAACTATGTGAAAAACTCAATAAAAATTCTCTCTCTCTCTCTCTTAAAAAAAAAAAGAATTGAGATATAAGAAGTGTTGCTTTCTTTTTCCTTTCCATATCAAATTAGACTGGCTTTGCATCCCTTGTCCCTCCTGGATCTGTTTGGATCCTATAAGAATCTCATGTCTTATCCGGACCCTAGTAATAGGAGAGGAGCTGTCCTTAGTGCCTAGTAGGTGCTATTATTCTGAGGGTCCCAATGTTGCCACTACTGATTTCTGGCTTTCTGTGTCTGTATAGTCATCTCCCCAGCTCTTTGTTGGCCAGCGGCTAAGCTACTAAGGATAGGAGTTCTGGTTCCGAAGGCCTTGATACCTTCCAATCACACCCCAGGCATCCAGATGCCCTACCACCTCTTGGGGTATTAGGAACAAGTGGTATTATAGAATACACTGTCCTTTCACCCCCTCAAGTTTGAGAAATTCAGAATTTCCCAATATGGAGTCATTGGGACTTCTTTTCAACAGAGTCCCTCCTTATCTCCAACAATCCAGTTCTATCTAGCCTCTCTGAGCCAAAAATTTCCAAACAATGTTAAATATCCTCCAGGGCAGTGAAATGCAGACCTCTGGGGTACAGACCTGTGGTTGCTTTTCTGGTAACAACAGCTTGGATTCATTTAGCTTTCCCTGTGAGCCAGGCATATGACAAGTGTTTTGCAACAAACATATCAGCTGATCCTCACAGAAGCCATCCCTGGTAGGTAAGATTACTATTCCTGTCAGAAATGTAAGAAAAGACAAATTTACAGTTTTAGGAACTTGTCCTGAGGGGATAGAGCTAAATTCATGCTGCTAACTCCAGAATGCAGATCCTTACTACACTGTTTTGCCTTCCTCTGTAAAATTTAAAATCAATCAATAAATGATTCTCTCATTCTTTTTGTGAAGAGCTGTGACAAAAAATAAGACACAAATAAATCAATCAGGTTAACTTGCCAGAAAGATACCAATTAAATCCTAGGGACTGTGTAGGCTGAGCTCTGCAAAGGAAGTGATATTCTTTCAGCACTGGGAAGACCCAGGAGATGTCCTGGGAAGCTGTCCTGGGAATTATTTATCCTTTCTGTGTGCTGCCTGGGATATGAGTAGCAGCATCCCCATTTTCTCTAACCGTGAATGCCCTGTGATGAGGACCTCTACCATATTCCCCTGAGAGGGCACCCTCTTTCTCCTACCTCTCTGAGTTCTGGCTTTCCTTGGCCTACATAAAGATCTCATGGTATTTATGTTCTTTGGTTTCCTAACATGAATTATTTTCTACTTCCCAAATAACTACTGAAACTATTGTCCCCTTTGAACATCTTAAAAAAGTAGTTGCCCTTACACTGTCTCTACTTTTTCCCTAGTCATTTTTCAACACTTAACACTCCAGTGCTTAACCGTATTTCATATTTTAACATCTCTGAAACAAGAAATAAACCTTGCATCCAATGGTGACTTTACAAATCTAATTGGCCTTATCTTTCTCCTTTTCATGTAGTATATAAATTAATGATACAACTTTTTAAGAATGACATCTTAGATTCCACGAATGTGGCATGTACAACGCACAGTTAAAACACTAGAATAGAAGCTCCTGAGGGGGAAGAAAGAAAAACTGCTTCTTATTTACCTTGTACCACTGCCTCTCCATGCTCAGTGCTTAGCACGGTAGCACTCAATTTGTTAATCCATTTCCATAGGGATGCCTGCTAGATGTAAGCAATGTTTAAACCTTACCATGAGAACTTGGAGGAAGAAAAAGAACCATAAACAAAGTCAGTTAAAAAGATATTTCCAGTGATCTTTTCTACTACCGAAAATTTAACTAAGGTCCCAAACTTCTGTAAATAATTCTTTATAAATACTTTGTTTCTAAAAAATATTTGAATCAAATAATATCAGTAATTTATTCAGTCAAAAAAATTCACAATATCTAAGCATAAATTTTGTCATTGATATTGTGCAATTAGAAATTATTCCTGTTCGTAACACATCATCTTGCAGTATTGAAAACAAATTATTAGTTGGTATAGAAAAGCAAAACGAAGAATATACTTTGACCTGCCTTATGGGAATTTTCTTTTTAAGAGAGAGGAGAAAGCAGGGGGAGGATCTATTTATTTTTTCATCTTTTTGTTGTTGTTGTTTTTCCAACACTTAGTTGTGTATGTGGTGCTGGGGTTTGAACCTGGGTCCTTGCACACCCCAGGCAAGTGCTCTAACTGTTGAGCCACTCACTGCTCCAGTCCCCCGCCTTATGGGATCTTAAGGATAACTTGGCTTAAAAATCTTATTGCTTTTATCTAGTTCAGACCAAGCGGGCACGTTAGCAAAAAAAGAAAAAAAGATTTAGTTTCATAGATGACTTAGAATGTTCTCTGAAAGGGCGAGGAGGTGCCAGCTGCCCTTAGCAGTAATTAGTGACCAGTCATTAGTGACCCATGTCGATTCTCACTGGTTCCCTGTTATACTGATTGTTAAACAAGCAGATAATATCCCGTAATCATCACAAATTAATTTATTATTTTCCAATGGTCATTTGATGAAAGTGACATCTTTCTAAGGGAGTTAGTTATGAGAATTTTATTCAGAATCTTTCCTGAGGACGTTCGGAAGTCAGTATAAATTTCTACCCAATCTTTGTGTATCATGTCTATCTATGCAGCACTGCACGCTGAGGAGAGCTAGTCTGAAGGGGGACCAGAAGCAAATTCATCAACTGTCAACTAGTACTTCTTTTTTATGTAGAAGGCAGGAGTATGGAAATATTTGGGACAAGAGATGAAATACCAGATTTCTTCATGATTGTTACTGTATTTCCAAATTAAGTTAACCATCATCTTTCCTCACCTCATTGTCCAATAAGATTTTTCTGTATAAGCCCAGGGCTGCAATTTTTTGAAAAAGTTAAACTTGTCTTTTATAAGCCTTACAGGAATCTGAATTTGAGATAGCCAGAGATTCCTGGCCAGCTAATTATTATTATTTCTTCAACTCTGGACATTTATGTATGTGACTCCAAGCTGATTTGCATTCTACACCAATTACAGGAATAGATCTGCCAGGAAGTTTTGAAATTCAAGGGCAGATAAGCCCCTTTCTTGGTTAAGTCATAGCTTCAGACCTACAGATTAGCCCAGCAAGGCCCTCCAAATCTTTTGCAATGAGCATTTTGAAATACATGGGTCATTTACTTCTGGCTTCCAGGCAGTTTGGTGAAAGGCTTAGACTACAGAATTGCAAAAGTTTGTGATTTCTCACAGAGGAATGAAATGTGACGCAGTAGAGCAAACTGCGGACATTTAATACCAGATGTTAATGTAAAAATTGGAAAATTGTGGTCCCACGTGGTTCTCTGGCCTGTGACCTTCAAAATCCCATCACAAAGTCTGTAAATCATCATTTCTGGAGTCTTCCACTATTAAATTTTGTGCCTATTTTTTAATGTAAAATAATCATTGTGAATGATAATTCGATCATATCAATCTTGAGACATTTTGTCCACATGCTAACAGAGTAATGCAATTTCTTATAAAAATCATTAAGTGCAGGCTTTCTGATTTGTTGGGTTTTCTAGTGATTTTTAAAAAATAATTTGAGACATATTTGTTTTTCTTGTCTGCACACCACAACTATCTAACTTCATATGACACTAAAGGAAAGTAAAAAAGGGAAGAACTCTTGTTTATTTGCACTGGGAGGGAAAGAGAACCCTAGAAAAATACCTTTCAAAATATTTTTTGCATTTTTTAACTTCTTCCCTAAACCTGCACACTTGAGAAATTAAATGAGTGATTTTGAAGGAGGCAGACTGCTTAGAAATCCTAGGTCTAGGAAGAGAGCTTGCTTCGTGTGGGATGAGGAGTTCAAATAAGGTCTGAATTTGGTATTAGATCTGCCTGTGTTCTAGTTTTCCTACTTTCTGTGGGATATTGGGCAAAGCCCTCAACCTCTCTATGCCTCTATTTCTTCTTCCTAAAGGCAGGTTTAGCATGATGTCTTGGTCACCCCACAGAGGTGTAAGCATCAGAAAATACAGCTTGTATAAGAAAAAGTCAGACGTAAGCATCAGAGTGCTCCGCAAATATGAAGCACATCACTCAGGCTGTGTTGCTCAACTTAAATCCTGAAGCAGCTGACACCCAGAGAAGTCCCTTCAAGCCGAAGGTCAAGGTAGGAAGAACTTTAGTCCTCTTCTTAGTGAGCCTGAGTATCTTAACTTGATAGTTAAAGTGGGGGAGAAGAAAGGAAGATGTAGAGGTATCTTAGTGAATCATTAGCAACAAACACTACGTTCAACTGAGCCACATGGTTTAGCACCTCTCTCCTGAGAAAAGAGGTCCACAGATAGCAGAGTGCTAGAATACCAGGGGGTATTCTACAGAAATGCAAACCAGTATAAGATTCAGACCCTGTCATCAAGAAAACCTCCAATTTCTTCCCTCCTCTTTCTCTCCATAGTTAAATGCAATTTCGTATACACAGTAGACAACACTGGCAAAAATAGCTCACATAAAGGGAAAATGTGACAAGGTTTTTGAGACCAACCAGTCCAGTTGCCAATGTTAGGTGGCATGCCCCAGCCACACAAATCAACAGCACCACTGTAATGGGAAGCAAGGACTTCTGGCCCTCTGCCAGGAAGATTTTCTTGATGTGATACAGAATGTACAGGAAGTTTTGTTATTAAAGTCTCAACTACAATGAAGTTTTTCCTTTGAGGGATTGAATTTATTTTTCAAAGAGTCATATTATCTCAAGAAACCTACCACTAGCAACTTTTCTCAATTCTTCCAACTTTCTCTCTCTCTCTTTCTCCTTATCTTTCTCTCTGTTTTTCCTAACTTTTTTCATCCTCTCTTTTTCCGTCCTTCATAGATATATACACCTGGAGGCAGATGAGAACAACAGAGATAGCAGAACTAATTCAGGGAAATGCAATCTGCATTTGTTTGTGGTAGTTCAAAACTTGGGGTGAGACTTTAAAATACAAGATTATCAATTTAAGGGCTGGAGAGGTGGCTCAGTGGTAGAGCACTCAATTGGCATGCATCAGGTCCCAGGTTCAATCCCCAGAACTGCACACACAAAAAAAGGAAAAACAAAAACCAGATGAAAAAATTTAACTTTGAAAAAAAAAAGGTTATCAACTTAAGTCCTGAATCTGGGGGGATGGGTGGTGAAAGGTTTACTTCTTTCCAAATAATCTGATACCATTTATGTAAAATTAAAATTTTATTATTCCCCATTGTCCCACCATCACCACTGCACTCTTCAGACTTTTCATCTTCCTGTTCAAAATCATCCCTGGCACTTATAATTGAACAATCTTCCAGTGGGTGTGCGAGCTTATTTAGACCTTGTGGGACCAAAGTAAACTGATAATGTGTTCCCCTCACAATCACTCATACTATTTGTTTATAAACAGCCTTATTTAATCCAAACTGAATTTGCAAAATTAGATCATTTCTAATCTTTCCCATCCCTTACACACAGTTCCAACTGATTCGTTTTAGTCTTGACTCTGATCCTAAGAATGATGTGCATTTTTTGCAAACAAATAAAGAAGAGGGGGGGAAAAACAGTGGACCAATGTAACAAAAATTTCCCCCAGTAATACGTTCTCCATAAAGAAAAGAAAAAACCATCAGACACCAACGCGCAAAGACATTTACTGAAAGTTTTCAAAATGTTCAAAAACGTACAAAAAGTGAGCAAGCAACAGTGAAACTGGTGAAAAATTAGGCATTAGAAACTGACATCTTAGTTAAGTCTACACAGGCATGTAGAGAAAAAAGGGACACTTACAAGCATTTAGTATAGTTAAAGCACTGCATTTAGCTCTTTTATTTGTATTATCTCATCTGGTCCAGTTCAGGAAAAATTATCCCAGTCTTGGAAATCAAGAAAAAAAAAACATTCTGACCTTTTAAATATCACACTAGCCCATTATCCATCAAACCCACTCAAGGACCACCCCACTCTCTTGGGAAATATAATTTTGTTTGAATAATAATTTATTAGGAACCAGATTAAGGAACCTGTAAGGTTAGATGTTGGTTTGTAGAAAAATAATAAGGAATAATGATTTATTTTTGTTTTCTGGTTGAGAAATATACCTCCAAGATTATTAGTTTTATGTCCTTGTAGGACACTAAACAGGTTGATCTTATTAGCAATCTCATTTCATCAAACCCTTTCCCATGGATTACTGAAATTCTAGTTAAATTCTCTTCAAATTGCTCACTTATTCTGATGATGAGTTAGCCGAAACCAAACTCATATTCATTTGAGAATTATTGATGATTTGAGATCTGTGCTTTGACAACCATCACATGAGGTAGGTAGTATATCCTCATTACAGAGGAAGAAACTCAGTCTAAGAAAAGGCATGTTACCTGTCCAGGTTATAGAGGTATGAAGCAATAGAACTGGAATTCGAACAGAAATCTGCCTGAAGCCTTTTACAGGAAACACATTAGTGTCTCACATATAGACTAAAATTAGACTGAAACATCTCCAAAAATATCAAACTTACCTACACACATATGTTTATATATTTGGATTATAAACACAACAGCTGGATATAAAAGCAACTAACTCTAAATGACCTAAATCTGAGTATTTAGTGATTGAAGAGACTATAAACCTCTTTTAATTGCAACTCTCAAATTTTTAAAATTGGAAAAGTTGAAAGTACTTGCCTATAGACTGAATGGAATGCTATCACTAAAATGCAAACTTCCAGAACTCACTAATTCCTTTGATAGTCTGGATAATGAACAGAAAATTACTTCTGAGGTTATTATAAAACTCACTGAAATGTATTTAGAATACTTTCTAAAGAGTCATTCTTTGACATTTCATGAACATGTCCCTGTATAACAGTCTGAGTTTTTAGAATAAATTTAATCAAATTAGCAGCCTGCACTGCAATAAACACATTCAGTCTATTTTGTCCCTAGACTGCTAAAACACTAATATAGGCTTTTCTATTCTTCAGCATGTAAGTGAATTGCTGTCCTGGCTGAACATACAGGACTAGGGAGTGACACATAACTCTTAGTCTGAAAGCACCATAGTACACATGTAAATCTTGAAAGGGCATCTGGGAAAAGGCTGCTCTTTACATACTTGATTTGTCTATTAACTGGTGTGCCTTTCTGCTCTGATGTGTACCTTTAGAATTTTATCCACCTGATGATGGATATGAATATTCAGTGTTTATGCATATTTACACATTTTTCTCCATAAATAATATTCTGAAGTTCTGATGAATTGGTATCTAGGTTGATAGAGATTTGTGCCTGTATTGTGAGGCTTTGGTCCACCAAATCACAGACTAGACAGTGATCATCTGGCCTAGCTTCCTGTAGACCACACCCATATTTGACAGGCATTGGCAGCTGTCTGCCACAGATTCAAGTGAAGTGAGGCAATCTATCCCACTCCCAACTCCTTAGCAGCTGAATTTCAGCTCCAGCTGAAGTGAAAAGATAACTATGTGGTTCAAATTCATCTTGACTCACAGTTTCACTGCTTTATCCTGACTAAAGCTGCTCACTGTGTCTGTGGTTTTCTTGCATAAATTTTCAATCCAGCTAGTGCTATTATAAAGTGTCTTTTCCAACCCTGAGGTTGGGGGTGGATTTTTAGCTCGCATATTTTTTCCAGATGTGATAAGCTCTCCATAGCCCTCTTGGTGAGCGAAAGCGTATCCAGATCTTCTTGAGCTTGACCTGCGGGTCTGAGGCCTTCGGCTCCTTGTGGGCCTTGCCTTTTTTTGAGCCTTCTGCCATTGGCGGATCTGGAGAGGAACAGACCCAGAATGAATTGATGCGTCCAAGTGACAGTCTCCAGGCTCTGGGCCACTTTGTAAAGCAGAATGTCTTTTCAGTAACAATAACATTGCCAATGACAAAATACTCACCTTCATTACAAAAGGAAGTTTTAAACCTAAAAACCAAGAATTTTTCTATCCCAAAGATCATACTGAGCACTGATCAATTTTTATTCCTATCAAGAAACAATCACGTAAGTAAAAAATAGTCTGATAAATGTCGTTATCTCATACACCTTATTTTTTTTTTTTTAAGAGAGAGGAAGAGAATGAGGGAGAGAGAAAGAATCAATTCTATTTCTTTTTCCATCTGGCCTTTGTTTTCCTGACACTTAGCTGTGTATGTGGTGCTAGGGGTTGAACTCAGGTCCTCAAGCACGCCTGGCAAGTGCTCCAACCACTGAGTCACTGCTCCAGCCCCATACATCTCAGTTGTGTAGGAGCAACAAAGGGCCTTGAAGGTGACAGGAACAGATCTATACAAAAAGATTTTCTAACATGTACTACCCAGACACAGTTTAACTTTTAGTCCCATATGTTTTCACTGTCTTTTAAAGCTTCTCTGGAATGAATAGTCATCAGGAACAAGACAGGAGAAAAGTTAGAAAATGAAAGAAATTTTCAACTCTTGTGGTAAGTCAGTGTATCGTTAGACTTTCAAGGTTTGGGTTTTTTTGGTTGTTTTGATTTTTTGTTTTTGTTTCCATTTCTATATCACTTGGGTTGGTTTCCAATATTTCTTTCATCTCCCTCTAAGGTAAGGAGAAAAAGACCAGATATTTGTGTAAGTGACCTTGTTCTCTGATTTGGAAAATTGCTTGGATTCTGACTTTTGTGTCTGAAGAAAGCCAGTAAGCAGAAAACCAGACTTAACAGAGAGAAAATAAGCACCACCTTCCTTCCTTCAATTTATCTGTCATTTTCTGTTTGTATCAGCTCAGAACCAGAGAAAGGACAGATGCAACAAGGGACTCTATAATGTTCAAAAGCACTCTTTCATACATTGGACCCAGAATGTGAGGGACATGAGGGTCAGAAAAGTTCCACCTCAGTTCCTTTCAGCATCATTGACCTGGCCCACTCCTGATGTGGTTACAAATTATCTGTCTCCCTGCTTGCTTTCTCCTTTTCTCTTTGTATCTGAGGCTTGACCTAATTTGATATTGTGCTGTATACACTCTTCATCCCATAAAATACTGAAATATGTTCTAATTCCCTGGTTTGTGTATTTCTGTAATCTTCCTATCTGCCTTCTAACTTTTAAAATGTCCCAACCCATCCATCATACTGTTGTTTCCCTTTTTATCTGTTCAAATGATAATGACTCCCCATATTTCTGAGTCTACTACTATATTTCTAGAAAAATTTAGATCACTTTGACTCATCTCTTGCTTTTCCCCTTTTAGTATATCCTTTACTTGCTCTCTAGTTAATCACTTGCCTTTCTCTTAGATTAACTGTCCAAATGACTTGGGAGCATTTTTTAAATCAGTCTTTAAAATACCTAAATTAACTTGTGCTTTATCACTTTCCACCCACATTTATTCTATATACTTCTCTTCATTGGCACTCAGGACTAGTACAATTCAAGATGTGGGCTGTCCCGTCTGCTCTGACATGATCCATGCACGGACAGGTATTGGCCTATGGGAATTTCATTAGCCCTTCCATGGGCTTACAGTCTGACAGAGAAGGACACCATTCTCTGTCTGAGCCAGCCTCTGAATATTAACGGCACTGCAACATACCTGATCACTTAGGGTTGGGTATAAATGCATCTTCAAAAATCTGAATACCACCACTGGTATAACTGAAGACACTGTTGTTAAGAGAATAACAAGCCAGATGCACTTCTGGTTCAAGGAATGCCAGGCATTTCCTGTCATGAAAGAAAGATATATATTCTGGTTATAAACAGGACTCAAGTATTAATAGGCTTTTTGTCATAAGGTCTTCTATAAAATGAAATGATGGGGCCTGGTCTACATAGCAGAACCAGTGAATGTCTTCTCAGTTTATCATATATTCAGTGGTGGTACAGAGAAGACAAACATGGGAAATGCTTAGTGGCCTGATCACTTGGAGTTACCAGCATGACCCAAGCACTCTCTGATCCAGGCTTAATCCAGATTCACTCATTAAGCATAATTCTCACTTCCAACCTCAAGTTTCCTTGGCTGCAAAGCACCTATTGCTTTTAAAAAGCACATTTACCCTTGTGGATTCTTGAATAAAAAATTGTCATATCAAAACTCCACAATTAGTGTTTCAAATACAGGAACAGTCTCAAATAGTGGTCTTGTTGACTGTCCATGTCAGAAAAGGTGAGCTTCATCTGCTGAAGGGCCAACTTTTTAAATTCCAGATAATAGCCCCAGAAAACCACCTCCAAGGGACTTGCTATCTCTGATGTTCTCTTGGTTCTCTTTCCAAGGAGATCAGAGAGGCTCCTGGGTTTGTGAAAGGAGCATCCCCCTCACTAGGAGACTGTTGATGCAGTCATCCAACATACCAGGGCAATAGGGCAGTGAAACTCATTTCCAAACCTGTAATCAGTTTCCTTCCTTTATTCTAGCACCTCACAAGGCAATAAGGGTAAGACAGACAGACAAGTGCCAGGTGAAGAAAACAACCCTGCTTATATCACCAAAATAAACTTTTGCCCTTGTTCATTTTCTAGGAATCTATCATGATACCTACAGTTTTTCAGGCAGGTCCCCTATTCCAGTGCCCAAGTGTTAATACCATTCAATGGGCTTAGGGTATGAGAGCTTGACTGCTAATGGATATGTCTGCTTTTTCTGGCTTTGAAGACTTGAAGCTGCCTACCAAATAACAGCTGATTCCAGTTGCCTTCAGCCACAGGCAGAAACAAACTTGACTCAATAAATTAAATGTCTTTTTGAGCAACTTGAAGCTCAGTACCCCCAGGCAAGGCTGGAAAAAACAAGCTTCTCTTTAAAAACCACACTTCTGCTTGCTGATGGTTACTAAGGGGAAAATTTTTTTTCTTAAACCCCAATGTTGATCTAAGTTTTGCAAAGTTTCAGTGGAGCTCAGTAATTAATTTGTGGAATGGCATGTATATAGCTGAAAAGAGTGGTCCCCACACAGACTGCTTTCTCCAGTTGAGGCATTCCGGTCCTATTATAAACCTTAGAACAATTTCTCAGGACTGGAAGTCTGCTAGACACTGCCCTGAACTTCCAAATTTGGCAACCAAATAATAAACAAACAAACAAACTTAAAAATAGGTTTAGTGCCTTTCTTTCCTAATGTGCTTATTCTTGTTCTTAACCACCTTGTCTGTACATGGTTGGAATCTTTTGTTATACAAAGCATTAACATTACCTATTAAGTAAGAATGGTACAATTGAAAGACCTCTATGCACTTGTAGGGAAGAGTAAAAGCTGAAGAACAATGTTCTTAAGTGTATGTGTGCATTTAAATGGAATTAGAATTTCAAGTACTTCTGCATAAGTGCGAATGTCTAACCTTTTAGTTGGTTCTTTTATTCTGTCGACATGAATCTATCTTCTACTAAGAATGGTTGTCTGAACTGTTATCCAACTAGTGGACGCAAATCTCAGTCTTGGCTGATTGAGCTGCACATCTCTCTAGTTGTTAAACTCAGAAAATCGCTGTTCCCTACATATCTGACACACAGTAGAGATTCAAAACTTCTCAGAAAGTTTATTAGTAACCCTTTTATGTGAAACTCAGTGATCTTATTGGGAATCATTTTGAAATGTGGACTATAATGGAAGCATAATTCATGCATATACCAGGTATATATACTTTTGTGGACTAATAGAATCTCAAAGCTTTAAGGGATTTTAGGGATCCTTTGTACCTATATGTTTAAATCCTGCAATAGCCCCAACCAGTAACTGGCCACATTTTCTTGACTAATAGTAATCACCATTGTCATGATCATATGTACCAGAATTAATGCTAAGTACTTTACATGTATTATCTCACTTAATCCTCATAAATTTTCTATGAAATAGAAACTACTATAATTCCCAATTTATAAATGAACATATATTAAATCATGTAAAGGAAAAGAAACTTGCCCAAGGTCACACAGTTTGTTAAGTGGCGAAGGTGGCACTTAAACCCTGTGTACTCTTCAGGCCATTTATAGACTAATATCCATCCATTTGTAGAAAGCTCGAACTTAGGGATAATTTCTGTCCTATCTAAGTACAAATAATTCCTACAGGTGAAATTTGGAAGATATGTTGATGATGATGTGACATAAAATGGAGAGTCTACTGTTTCTTTCTCTTCTCTTTACCACACATAAACTTCTCACATTCCTTCAGGTGGCCCCAATGTATAAGCTAAGTCTCCTGTTTCTCAGGGGACAGCCTACTACATTTGGGCTATTGAGAACCTGAAAGATGCTATCACAGTGATTCTTCTGCATCTACCAATGACAACAGAAAGTAATCTTTTTGAACCTCTTTCAAGTCTGGAACATTCAGACACCCAACTCAGCCAGTTCCTAGAGAAGGAATCATTGGTAATTTTCAGACACAGTCAATATAAAAAATAAGTTACAAAGATAAATAAATGACAGCATGACTCTAGGCTCCACTAGACAGTAGGATTCACTTACCAACAAATGGAAACTGGTTTGGGAAGACTCCAAAGATGCCATTACTGTGCATTATAAACAAAATAGAGAAATAAATAGCAATGCTGCCCCAGATGAAGACGTGATTAATGACAGTCCAGTAACTGGTATCCAAGGCTATCTGTAAATGAAATCAAATGCAAAATGGAGCTTCAAAGACCTGCTCTGTGACAAAAAGATTGCAACTACCTAGGTTCCAGGCCAACCACAGGCACCTCCACCTTCTGCACACACATAGGAGACTGACTTAACTTGATATTTCTATTAAACAATGGATTTGGGAACCTATATATGCAGATCACTGTATCTACCCATTAAGACAAAATGTTAAACTTTTTTAAGTGAGAAAAAAGAAAACAAAATGGTTTTATAATTGTTTCAAATTCTCTCAAAACTTTTCTATTGGAAAAAAATTTCTGTGGGAAGCAAGTACAACATTTTATAATCTGTACATAAATTTTCACATGACCATTTTTACACATACATAATCTTTTTATGTAAACATTCCAACTCATCTTCATGATATTTGCCTTACATTACTCAAATCATAACAAAGAAAAATTCTTAATCCTCTTTTGGCATAAAATTCAGAAACTGAAACTCAGGGTGACCTGAGAGCATGTCACAAACTCTTCTGCCTTCCAGTAACATGTTGTGGCAGCTCAACTAAAAGAAGAGTGGTGTGCTATTGGAGAATTAAATAATCCACTGAACACTTGAATTTTCCAAAGGAAAAAGAAAGTAGGTTTTGGTATCATCATTTGCATCTCAGAGGTCCCAACTGGTCCAAGTCCAAGTGAAAGTTTACACTTCTAGTAGAGTCCAATAAGAGACCACAGATTTCTTCTCTGCATAAGGGGACCTACCTGCAGAGTAAAAAGATCTTTTTCAACATGTAGAGACATATATCGCTTTCTCATTTGCAGCCTACTATCCTCTAAAATGTTGCCCCATTAGAAGGATGCTGCAGCCTTGGATGTGAACTATAGGGGCTATAAAAGGACAACTTCTTCCCTCCTCAAGAATCCTAAAAACAGAGCTCCACCATCACACTGCAGCAAGACCTGCTGCTGGTTTTTTAGGTCATTTAGCTGCCAAGACATTAAACCAAAATCTCCAACTCTGGCTTACACCACCTGTCAGTTCATCACCATCAGGAAACAACAACAGCTTGATCTGTGTGGGTACGAGAAGGCATAGAAAAATCATAACTCATGTAAAAGGGCTCAGCTAAAAAGCAACAGGTGGCTCCTACTGAAGTAGAAATAATAGGAGAGCAGGCAAACTATAACAACAACAGAATTTAATAAGGCCTCTTGAGATGCAATTAGATCACAGAAAAGAAATCTCAAAGGAAAAAAAAACTACTATTTCTGAATTTAAAAATTTAATAGAGAAACCAAATAAGAATAATCACTGATGAGAACTCAATTAATATTCTGGGAAAAACAACTGGAAATAACATCCTACAATAGGGAACAAAAATTTGGAAAAAAAAATGAAAACCATTTGTAATTTTAGATATATGAGCTCAATATACAATTAGTGCCATTTTAGAAAGAGAAAAAGGAACATAAAAGTAGCAACCAAAAAAAATGACAGAAGAAAACTACTCTTTGATAATAAATAACATAAAACTTTTAGATTGAGAAGGTCCTTTAAATTCTAGGCAAATTAATGAAAAAGTTACATTCTGGTAATATTTGTGAAGTCCAAAGACAAAGAATATAAGCAAGTAGACAAAGAATATATTACAAAGAAGTGAAGCTGGGATATACTGGAAAAACAACCATTTTCTTAAAGAAAAGGCTCTGACTTCTATACATAAATGTAAAGACAAAGAAAGTAAGCTTTGAGCTCAAAATAACATCTAAATACCCTTTCTGAACAAATTGCTCGAAGATATTACTACAAGCAAATAAAATGTAAGTCAGAAAAAAGTCAAAATAGTGGAAGACAGCACAAAAATGGTGCTGAGCAATGATTCTTTTAAATTGGAGTTAGCTATAAATCAGTTATAATGCAAGTATAAACTGTAGTATTAATATGGAAAGAACTTGGGAAAGGTCAAACCATGCATCAAAGGGGCATTTAATAACAACTTGGAACTAAAATTCAAAATTATTAAGGTGCAAGAGATGAAATGAGGGCTGGAGTGGTGGCTCAGCAGTTTTGCACTTGCCTGGCAAGCACGAGGACTTGAGTTCAAACCCCAGCACCACATACACAACTAAGTGTTGGAGCAATGAAAACCAGATGGAAAACTAAATACAGTTGATTCTCTCTCTTTGTCTCTCTCTCTCTCTCTCTCTCTCTCTCTGTCTCCCCTTCTCTCACTCACTCTCCCCGTCTCCCTTAAAAAAAAAAAAAAAAGGAATTGAGGATGAGAGTAAGGTCAAGGAAAGGGAAGCAAAATTAAAATATTTCAAAAATAGTTTAACCGGAGTTGGTTCAGAAAAAGTTTGGAAAAGGATACTGAAACATTTGGTGAAGCATATATATACTATGCAATTTTAGTATAACAAAATGGAAATGTAGCTTTAAATAATATGAAAATAACTGAAATCACCAGTAAAATAGGAATATGATGGTAAAAATTGTGAATTATTCATGGGAAATTGGATTTTATAAAACAAAAATTAATGCATACCAGTATGAAAAAGGAAAGAAAAGAAATTAAAGAGTAGACTAAAAAGTAGAAATAAAATAATATTGAGAGCAATATAAAACACATATTAATACAATAAAATGAGTAGCTTAAATTTTATTAAAAAAAACTAATAGAATGAGACAAAAAGAAATGGAAATGAAGTGATTAGCCAAGGTTATATACCAGACAAAGCAAACTAACAAAGCAACAGAAGCAAAACTAATATTTAAAAAATGAAACTTAAGTAAGGATTTTTTTTATCATGAAAAAATCTTAGAGCTACAAAGAACAAACAACAATCAGGAACCACCATGTGCCAAGTAATATAACCTTGAATTACACAAAGTAAAGTCTTCTTGAAATACAAGAATTTGGTAAAAATCAAAATTACAGTGACAAACGTTAATACACTTCCCTCAACGTTGAAGAAGCATAGTAGTAGAGGTGATGGTTCTTTTGGAATTCTGTGGCTCACCTTCTCACGGTGTGATCACAGCTGAGCTGTAAGAAGTGGTAATACTATTTTCAATACAACAATACAGCATTATGGTTGAGATTTGCTCCCAATGGCATTACATCTTATTGTGGCTCTCCCTGATTCATCTGCCTTCCTACAGACACTGGAGCCACCTATTAGCTTTTAATAAAATGTTTTTCCTTAAATTAAAGAAGTATTTGGTATTGGTACCTTCTCTCTCTCTCTCTCTCTCTCTCTCTCTTTTGGTAAATAATATGGCAACATTTATGAAAATTTAAAATGTACATATTTACCTGGAAGTGAAAAACTACAAAATATCATTCTTCATTCTAGTAGATTGGTAAAAATCAAGACTTCTGACCCCAAAAATCTCATTTCTAGAAATTTATGTAACAGTACATAAAATATACATACTACTATATGCACTGTAACCTTGCCTCAAAAACACAAAGAAATAGAAACATCTTGAATGTCTATCAATAGAGGACTGATGAATAAATTATTATATATCATATAATTCTATACAGCTGTTAAAATGATTTAGATATGAAAATATTGATTTGGAAAGCTGTCTAGATCATGTAGTTAAATGAGAAATGCATATTACAGAATAATATGCATAATTATGATCCCCTTTTGGGGGGTATGTATGTGTGTGTATGTCTGTCTGTCTGTCTGTCTGTCTCAAAACAAAGAAAAAATATGGAAAGACTTAAGTATGGTAATTGTATTGGTAGTTAAAGAAGGGAAGGAAAGGAAAACAGTTCAGTACTACTTTAAACACTTCTGCATTTTTTGTAAGGTTAAGGGAACATTTTGTAATTCCGCTGTCTGTAAAAACTGATATTAAAAAAAAAATAGAAACTACTGAAGTTTGGCCTGTAGCATCAACAATATCTGCAACACTTTTATAAATTTTAAGTATTTGAAAATAAAAGATTTTTAAAAATTATTCCTGCTTGAATAGCACAGTTTATGGATGCTTTTTCAGCACACTTTAATTGTGTCCCAGTTAGCAAAATATCATCAATTTAACATTGCAAAATAATTCAGAGAAATACTCTAAGTCAGTTAAGGTCTGCTGAGAAGGGCAGTTTGTACCCGTCAGCTGAAAATAATCTATTTGGAAAGGTATTTGGCAGTATGTAAAAGAAACCTTAACCATCTTTATATCTTTGGACCCAGAATTTTCACTTTAAGAATATATCCATAGGGCCAGAGGTGGTAGCATATACCTGTTAATACCAGCAACGCAGGAGGCTGATACAGGAGGACTATCTGAAAATCAAAAATAAAAAGATCTGGGGATGTGGCTCAGCAGTAAAGCACCCCTAGGTTCAATCAGAATCATACTGAGAGTTATGTTTCTGAAAATTTGCCATCAAAACAGTTCCACCTTCTGAGGCCACATGGTACTAGGGCTTTCCCCACAAGGCCTTGCTTTTGAAGGCCTCTAAAATCTCACTCATATATTTCTCCAGATCATGTTACATGGCTGGGCCAACTGTTGTTTATACTCAGCACAGGAGGACTCTGACTCTCAGACTGTTTGGGAACTTACTACGGACACATTTGAAAACTGTAAATAAAATCTGTAAAGAGTCAGTTATAATAATTCTTTCCTAGGGATTTGACATACCCAGAAGAAATCTTTTTATGATAGGATCATTACAGGGAAATTTTCCTTTAACATCTCCCTCATTTATTTAATACTCAAGAATTGTCCATTTTGAGTCTGTTATATTCTAGGCAATGTGCTGGGCCCTGGACATATAGGGAGAATAAAATAGACATAACCTCTGCCTTCATGAGGCTTATAATCTAGAGGTCATAGCAACATTACATAAGGGGAGAGACTATATGCACTTACAAGAGGAGAGGAAAGTTATGAGGTAAAAGAACTGAATTCTATTCCATCTGGGAGCATAAAGGGACCTAATTTAAATGGGAGTATTAAGGGAGATCTCTCTGATAGGACATTTGGGGGAAGAATGTTCCAGAAAATAAAGGAAAGTCTTAAGGCAGGCAAGAGGTTGGTGAATTCCAGGAGCCTAGAGAAGGCCAGTATAGCTGCGGTGTAGTGAGTAATGACATTTGAGTGGTGGTAGGATCTATTGCCCTTGGGGAGATGGAAGGCAGAGAGTGAATGTGAGAAAGACAGGTGGCCATTAAGGCCTGAACCAAATAGATTTGTATAATCCCATCTAAAGCTTCCTGGGTGAGAGGCCACCAGTTACTTGGAGTCCTCAGTATGAATCCCTTCTGAGAAAGCTTGGATATTGTCCTTATAAAACGTTAATCATCAAAGGTAAGAATTTGTCAATAGCCAGTATCAAAGGCCCTGAATGATCTGTTTTATGAACAAACAATGTTTTTAAAATGGATTGTTTGTGGGTCTCTTAAGGAGAAATGTAACCATGACTTCCAAATGGAACAAGAACTATTTGCTTTATGGGGAAAACAACTTTTGAATATAAAAATACAATACTGACATCCCTGGCACTGCAGTCATTACATGTAAGAAAATAATGTATGGATAAGTAAAGGAAAAAGGAAAAAAGATATACAGGAACATAGGAATAGCAACAGGCTTCTTTCAATTTGAAAAGTAAAGTTAAGCAGAAGTTGTAGGGCTGATTGTGAAGACTATTTTCATTAAAAACATTAATGTCTGTCATAAATCATGCCTGTTATGAATATCCCAGGTTACTTATTACCCTTACTTATTTAGCAGATAGAGTTAAGGACAGTTTGAAGAATGTTTTCCATTTGCTTTTTCCTTCTGATTGGCCTTTTGTCTCAGTTACTATCCTTCAGATCATCTCTTGGAGCACTAAATAACAAGGTTGACTTGGTGATGAGTAAGTTATAGCCTCTAAAAGATGTCCCTGTGCATCCCGCAACTGTCCTCCTCTCTCAAGGGAAAGAACCTGGAGAATGGGAAATGTACCCTCGTCACAAAGATGAGATCACCTAAATCTTAACAATTTGCTCAGTAATCAAAGACAAGAAAATAAAACAGGCCACATTGCTTGCTGTGTTCATCTAGAGTTAAAGAGATGAAGAGAGCAAAAGTTTCTTTGAAATCTAACTCATCATCAAATGGTTTTGACCACCATTTACATTAAAAAGGAAATAGAAACCCAATTCAAGATACCGGTGAAAGAAGGTCAAAGGAGCATCAATCATCATACCTACCAGAAAAGTTTCCCTATATTTGAGATTTGGATATACTACAAATAGAGCACTGAACCTCTCAAATACTTCCACAAAAAATGTATTGCCAAAAAAAACAAAACAAAACAAACAAACAAACAAAAAAAACCCTTCAGATCTCACTTTTATTTTTTTAATTTTTTTTTTTAAACCTGGAAGTTAGTACTAAAGAAATCATGGGCAAGTTTTTCTGTGACACAAGAACGAAGTAGTAGTAGAATTATTTTACATACAGTGACCAATCCAAAGAAGTAATTGTTAGGTTTCCAGAAACATGAAGGTTATACCTAATGCTAATCCCCTGATCTGGTAATTCATGTTAAAGCATTTTATTTTCATTTGAAAATGTGTAATTAAAAAGAAAACCCCAGTATTCTTTTAGGATTATTTTTCCCCCAACATGTAGATAAAAATCAGCCAACAATGAACTAGAATTTTAAGTTATAAACCCATCAAGTTAATGTGTTTTCAGGATCAGGGTTACCTGCACACTGACCACAATGACCAAAGATGTAGCCATGGTAACTGCAAAGGACTGGTAGTCAGCAACATGTTGCCCATCTTCTCCAACCACGTTGTAAAAGGCCCCAAAGGGAATGAAGAAAAGGGCTAATGAGGTATAAATTCCATGCGCCACACAGATGAAAAATTTACGCTTGTTAAAAAGTAGGTTCAGTTGTCCAGGTTCATAGAGTTGGGGACAGTCCATGCTGTTCTGATCACTCACATCCTGTAAACAGAGTATAATCACAGTTGGGGCGGATGGGGGGGTTGATGAAGAGTCAGAGAGGCCCTGTATTCCCCGTGTCCAGAAATAGCAAATGTCTTTTTTAAGTATGCCCTAATATGTACTACTTAATGGGCCAGAACAAAACAGTATCTTGATTTCACTCCCACAATAACCCAGAAGATAATAAAATGATCCCTACTTTACAGGGAAGGAACTTAAGTCTCCCAAGAGAGACTTATGAAAGGTCACACCAATCTTAAGTAGCAGAACCAGGACTTGACTCGAACCCAGATATTTGAATTCAAAACAAACTTTCTTTTCTATACTTCCCAGCAGGCTGCTATGGCTGCAGACTCCTCAGAAGCATTCATGCTCCCAGAATTCCAGCACACCATGCTTAGTGAATGGTCCACAGTTAACTACCAATGCAGTGAGTGGGTAGCGACCCGGAGATGGCAGCTGAGAGCTGTGTGGTCAGAACTGGGAAGCGAACCTTTGAGGAAAGGTAAGCAGAGGAAAGGGAGCAAGCAAAAAGGGTAGTTCTATGTGAGATTCCACATGGGAATCAGGCTGAGAGCGAACGCTTGGGATATGAGCATTATACCCTGTGAGAAGCCAACAGCAGTTACCAAGTGTTCGGGACAAAGAAACAGAATGAGAAAGCAACATGTTTAGCACGAAATCCTTGGAAAACGTGAAATGATGCTTCTCAATATGCACAGGAAGCAGATTATCATTCAGTAGATCTGAGAGCCTGAGAGTCTACATTTCTAGTCAGTTCCGAAACAACACTGTTAACCACATAAATTACCAAAGCCAAATACCAAGAAACAAAAGAGATGGCAAAAATCAACCATTTAGAAACACAGAACAGAGTTAAGTAAGAACAAAGGTAGTATACAGTAGGAAGGGGGAGATCTGCTTCCCCTTCCTCCTGTGAGCTGGCCCAGGGTTCACTAGACAGGGTCCCATGAAGAACACTGACATATTCTCCTTGGTACTTCCCCTCCTGGTCTGGTGTCTGGTGGTGTTATGTACACAGGCTTCAAATACACACAATCCTGAGTTCAAGCCCTTGTAATAGGTTTAGCACATTGTTTAGTTGTAGACCTGTTGTTTAACCTATCCAAGTCTCAGTTTCCTCATCTCCAGGAATACAAATAGTAACAAGCACCTCCCTCATAGTACCACTGTCATGATGAAATGAAGATGTAAAGTTTTCAGTAGTGTTCTTGCCACATTAAGATGTAATAATGAACAGGTACTTCTACACATGAAAGTAAATAAAATGATGATGATGATAATTAAGGATAACAATAAATATAATACAGCAACCCCAAAGTCAAATAGCCTGTTTCTAAGCCTAGTTCTGTCACTTGTTGGCTGTGTAGTATTAGGGCAGTGAGTTGAACTTCCAAGGTTTGGATTTCTTTTTATAAAATAAGCGAATCCATAGATGATTGCTGAAGCCATTCCAGCATAGCATTCCATGGTCCTGTAATCAGTTTAAAGGCCAGAATTGACAAAGCAGGAAAGCAGAGGAGCAGACATTCAACTTGACAGCAATAAGGAGTCTTATTATATTTTTTTGAATTGCACAATAACCATGTTTTCCCAGAAACTGCTTTATTATTTTATTCCACATTCTGGGCAGCTACAAAGCACCAAGAAAAGAAACACTTGTAAACATGGGCACTTGGAAATGAATGTGCTTAATCCTTTATATCTAAGGTCTTCAGAAGTTCATTACTTTTTGTAGAATTCTACAAAATATGCCCTTCACAAACTGCCTTTTTTATATATGAAAAGTAAGACTTACAACTGACTCCAAAGCCAGAAGAATGGGAAAGTGGAGTGAGCTCATAATGGGAAGATTTATATTTTGCAATCGACAGCGGCTTTGGTCCAGAAAATGAGGCCCAGCAAATGGGTCTAACAACAGCCTGGAGAAAATCTGGTTTCCTTAAAAAATACTTCAAAAAAAGAAGCACTTTTTAAAATAATATACTCTAATTGGAAACTCAGCTGGCTAGCCTTCCACTTCCCCATCAGCAGCCAGACTTTTACCCCCTTCCAGGAAGTACCTGCCAAGGCACTGAGTGTGCAAAGGAGCCACCATTTTCATAATTTATTCCCTCCCTTCTCCCCTCTCAAGCACATTGATGCTGAGCAAAAGAGGTCTGACTCTCTCCTTCCTCTCCTCTCTCTCTCTCTCCCTCCCTTTCTTTCTCCCCTGCCCACCCCCCACCCCGCATGGCTGGGGGCTTTGTGTGCTCACTCTCCCACTGGCAGGCGACTCAACAGACCTGAGGTTCTGGCGCTGTGCTGGCCAACCATGTCTCACTGCAGATGCTAACTTTCTGAGCTCCAACCTAGTTCCTTGATTTTCTGCCTATCACTGAATGGTTTTCTACAATCTCAGAGGCTAATGGAGCACTTCCCAGTGTGTGAACTGACAGGCATGAGTTCTGAGACATATTAATAGGTGCTATGTAGAAAAAAAAAGTAAAGGTACAGACACAAGAATTTTGGGACTGCAGGGCTGGAGCAGTGGCTCAGCGGTTATGGTGATTGCCTGGAATGTGCGAGGTTTGAACCCCAGCACCACGTACACAACAAAGTATCTGAGCAACAAAAGAAACCAGAAAACCTAAATAAAATTGATTCTTTCTCTCTTTAAAGAGTGAGAGAGAGAGGAGCTGCTTGCTATAGGATTTCTCAAAGCCTTTATATCAATAATGGAGGGTGATAATCTCTAATAGAGCAGCTCAACTTTGATCAGAGAATACTTTGGGGGAAGCAGCAGGTGGAGAGGGCTCTGGATGGGTTTATGACCCATGCAACTCCTATTAAAATAACTCCCTTATTTAAATAACTACATTCTTAGGTCTTTTTCTATGAATTGTGTCTTTTACTTAGAAGGAACTAAAAGACGTAACAAAGAAACTAAGTTATAAAGATAGAGAAAAACACATACCTGGTCAAAAATCCCCATGGCTAAAACAGGTAATGATGTGTAGACAATGTTAAAAAGAGTGATGAACCACTGATCATAAACGGTCTGAAAAGAAATAACATATCCGTGAGAAACATCTTCCTTCTCAATGAGAACACTCACTTTTAAGCCTCCTGGGTGGATTAACCTGCCTTTCTGAAGTGGGTGGGAATTAGCTTTTAGAGTGAGACGATAGGAGTTCTCCTCCAGGTTCTCCCTCTTATCAGCTGCTGTCTTAGTGGGAAACTAGACCTCTCTGAACTTCAGTTTCTTGATCTCTGAAGTGATGCCATCCCCTCTCTGCAGAGTGGCAGAGAGGTGAGATGAGGATGATATGTGTAGACCATCTGACACAATGATGGACGTGTGAGACCCAGGACCCTCATGGTAGAGGATTGCTATTTCATCCTCCATGTTTTCTATAGCTTATGAGGAGTCCAAATGTCAGATTTAAGTAATAAAACCTTCAGAAAGAATTATGAACCTATTATCTCTACTCTGTATTCAAACAGAGAACTTTTGCGGGGCAGTGATTTAAAGCCGGGTGGGCGTAAAACAAAATGCTCACTATATTGGGTACAAGCAAGTAAGACAATAAAAATATTCCTTCATATCTATATAGAGTAAGTTATAATAATTTCTTGTGTGAACCTCACTAAAATCAATATAGAATAGGCATTATGTTCATACTTTGTTGATGAGTACCTAGAGAGATAGAAATGGAATCTTTCAGTTTCTTATTAAAATTAAAGATAAAAATTAAAAACTAGAAAAGGCAGGAACTGCAGAATGAAATTGACCAAATTATACTATGTACATAGATGAATATACCACAGTGAATTTCAGCTTTATGCACATCTACAAAGCACCAATTAAATAAACAATAAATAGAAGGAAGACCAGTAGAGTAGAGGAAGAACACAGGGAGGGAGGAGGGGAGGGAAAGGACTAAAATGGGGACTAAAATGGAGCAAACTGCATTCCATGCATGTATGCTTATGTAAAAACGAGCCCCAATAACCATAATGCACTAATAAAAACATTTATAAAATACTTAGGTCTCTGACTCCAAATCAATGCTCATTGTACTACATGATATCAATCATTCACTTGTTCATCCAGTATTTATTAAAAAAACAACTATATGCCAGGTACCTAGGTTCAAGGCAGTGATAATTCAATTGATCATGTAGATAAAATTTCTCATGAAATCTGCATTGTAATGGGGGCAAGACAATAAACAAGATCAGATTTTCTGGGGGTGAGTGAGTGTATGAATGTGTAAGTGAGAAGGTAATAAGTGCTAGGGAGGAAAGGGATAGGGGATAGAAAAGGATTTGCTTGGATTGTTATGTTTAAAAAGAAGGTTGTAATTTTTTAATAATTTATTAAAAACTGACTTTCGGGGGCTGGAGCAGTGTCTCAGCAGTTATGGCGCTTACTTGGCATGCGTGAGGATGGGTGTTCGGACCCCAGCACCACATACGCACGCAGCAAAGTGCTGGAACAACCAAAGCCAATTTAGTTTTTCTCCCTCTCCCTTTTTTTCCCTCACTGTCTCTCTCTTTCCTTTTTTAAAAAAGAACTGTAATAAGGTGGTTGAAGAAGTTATCACTGAGAAGTGACATTTGAGATAAGATATGAAGTAAATGTGAGATTGAATATGCAGCTTTCTGGGACAGAAGCATTCCACACTACAAGAATTTCCCATGAAATATGCCCAAGGCAAGAAAGCATTCTATACTCGGAGAACAGCCAGTGTGCCAAGTGAGTGCAGCAAAATGACGGCAAGGAAGAATAATGGACGTTGAGAGTTAAGGAAGAGAATCCTATGTAGTCAACCATGGTTTATTTCCTAGGAGAAATGAGAAGCGATTAGAAGATTTTAAGCAAGGGAGCAACCTGATCTGACTGATAGGATCACTGGATGCTGTGCTGAGAGTAGACAAGAGCAGAGGCGAAAATGGGAAGGCAGTCGGGAAGCTATCACTGGGTTCCAGTTGAAAGACGATGGTGGCTGACTCAAGTGACCAGCAGGGAAACATGTAAGATGTTTACTATACTTGGTAGCACATTTTCTTCTTAGGGAAATCCTAAAGCAAATGATTCAGACTGAGAAGCTAAAGTTAGGGTCTACAAAGTTATATAAATAAGTCCGTTGGATGTATGGTACGTTGAAGAGAAAATATTTTGGTATCCTAGTATTAAATCTAAATTTGAACTATGCTATGTCTTAACATTATAGTATATTCTTGAAATGGGTGTGAATTTGTTCAAGAAAAAGGAAAGTGGGGGCTATTCTTCAAAGGCCAAATCCCAACCTACACTGTTCTATTACGTTATGCAGGCAGATTTATTCAGAACTGAATAATAAAACATTGGAACTGTACTGATTATTGTATTCTGAACAGTTATCAGCAAGGTTAGCACCTGTGGTAAGTAGGGAGCCTGGACATTCATCGTTTGTTGACCATCTTGGAGGAGGTCAATCTTGAGATTAAAAAGGAAAAAAAAAAAAAACCAGATGGGATAAGATGGAGTAAGTGCATGGGTGAGGGAACAAATAACATCATTCTCTTCATATCTCAGAACCCAAGTAGGAAACACCAGTTCAACATCATTCTCTTTGACAGTAGACCAGAGCTAGACAGGGAAGTTGGATTTTACTACCAGTACCTAAAGTGAGACTTTGGAGACAATGAGAATCGTCTTTTAAACCTTAATGTCCATACAATACTCTAGCCCAATTGAATCAGTGTGTATGGGGATGGAATCAAGGTATCCACAGTTTTTAAACTTTCCCAGGGAATTTAGAATTGCACTTACATCCATTAAAAAAAAAAAAAGCAGAAGAACTGACATAAATCCTCCACGATTTGATGCTAACCTCCAATTTTCATTCCTTAGTGGTCCTGGGCAGAGACTGGTGCCATCAAATCTTTCCTTCCCCATCCACCTCTTCTACCTACCAACTTCTACTCATAAGAAGAAATGAAGAAAGGATCTTGAAAATTATGATGTATTAAAACTGTCAGTAGTTGATGGTCTGGCACAAAGTCCCCTCCTCATCAAAACTGGCAAGCATTAAAACCTAAAATCATTTGACAACAGCACTTGTCAACTGGCACCCAAATTTGAAGCCTCATTCCACGACTGGACCAGGAGAGGACAAGAAAGGAAAATCAGTTAGAATAAAGTTTCAATGAGCTTTTAGCAATTTCTTAGAACAAAAAGAAAAACAAAAATAGCTCATATTTGCTGAGGATTCACGCTGCTGTTTTAAGCGCACCACCTATATGAGCTCACTGGAGTCTAACCACCCTAATAAGGCAGGCAGTCTATTCAGACCCCAAGTTACAGATGGGAAATTTGAGGCCCATCAGGGTTAGAAGACTGGCAAGGTCATATCTCAATACAAAGATTTTCTAAGTGTGGTCCAGGGACCCTTTAGGGATTCATAATGTTAAAACTATTTTTGAACTAATACTACAAAGTTATTTATTTTTCCCTTTCTCCTTGCTCTCCATGAGTGTATATAACTTGTAATATGGAAACTGACTGAAAGCAGAAGCTGAGATGAGGATCCAGATATCTTATATTGTTCCACATAGTTTTATAAAAAGTGTAAAGCAGTGGCACCCTTCTCATTAACTTCTCTTTTATTTTAGAAAACACAGTAATTTTCCTTAAAAATATTTATGTAAACATGGCATAAGTTCATCATTTTTAATTAGTTAATAAATATTTAAATTTTTTCTCCATGCTCACTTCTAATATGGATGGGGTCTTCAGATCACAAAGTTTGAGCACTGCTGGCCAGCAAGTGTCAGAGCCAAGTTCAAGCCTTTGGCCCTTAGTGTCTGCAATGCTGACCACTGCATGAAAACACCTCTTTCAATCAGTGATATCATTTGGCAAGTTTCCTTGAAGCCTTTCTTCTTTACCATGGCTTACGTAGTTGAGAATATATAATAAATCCAATTTTTATATGCTGAGTTTATTTTTAGGGTTTTTTGTTGTTGTTGTCACTTAAAATGATATTTAGCATTTATCTGTTAAATGGCTTCCCATTTTCCCTCAAATGAAGCTATACTCTTCATGATGGGCTAACGGCCCTTCCTGCTCTGGCCTGCCTGCCTCCTCAGCTTCACCCCAGCCTTCTCACCCTCACTCACAAGCTGCAGCTTCATTCATTGTCTTTCTCCAACTCCCTAGACTCATTCCTGCCTGGGGACATTTGCATTTGCTGTGCCCTGGCATACCTTCTACCCCAAGGTACTCAGCTGGAATGTTCCTTCTTAACACTCAAGCCAAAGCCAGGGCCACTGACTCAACGAGGCTTTTTACATTACTCAATCCTTTCTTTTCTTTTCTTTTTTTATTAAGAGAGAGAGAGAGAGAGAGAATGAATCAGTTTTATTGAGTTTTTCATGTGGTTTTCGTTGCTCCAACACTTCTTCGTGTACGTGGTACTTGGGTTTGAACCAGTGTCCTCACCCATGCCAGGCAAGCTCCGTAACTGCTGAGCCACCACTCCAGCCCCTACTCAATTGTTTCTTAACAAAAATTCTGAAGTAATCTTACTGATCTACTTCTCATTATCAGTCTTCACTCCACTAGTCTTATAATCTCCAAAAAAACAGAGGCTATTCACAATTATAACCCTCATGCCTAGACCAGTATCTAGCCAATGGTAGGTGTTCTGTAAATATTTGTTGATTTAACTATTTTGCAACTTTTAAAATATGTTGTTTGTTTTCCCTGAGGATGCACCACAGGCGCCACAAAGCTGATATGAGACCAAAGCTCCTCTTCACTCCACTTAGCCAGACCCACCTTCTCTGTGGTGAACCTGTACTCATTTATGACACCACCAACCCACCCCAGCATCCAAGTAAAACATCTAAGAGTTCTCTCTCTCTCTTCTCAACCCCACATCACAACAGTCCCCAAATCGTTCTGATTTAACCATGCCTGGCCATGTGCACCTGTCCACCACGCTTCCCTTCCATGACTTTCCTTCTGTTGTCCCTCTTCAGAAATACCTGTCCTCCTTGAAGGGTCAGCTTGAGGGGGACCGGATCTCCCTGAAGCCTTTCTGAGTCTTGTCCCCTCCCGCCCTCCAAGATGAATCATATCGTTCATCATAGAACCATTTTTTCAGCTGATGGTCATGGTCTTAACACAGTTTAGACTTCAAGGTCTTTCACAGAAATTAAAGCCACACAAGCAGTAGTCTTCTACAACAGGCTTCTTCCACAGCCAAGGCCCAGGCCACTTCTTGGTAGTTCCGTGAAACCCCACACCTCACTGCTTCATAATCAGCGACTTAATTATTTACATGCTGGCTCCCAGCCCTACCACACTACGCTGTGAGCTCCTTGAGAACAGGTTATATGACTGGCTCATCTGAGGGACCCAAGAACCTAACTCAGTACATGGCATGTGATAAGCATTCAGTAAAAGGAACCCAGTGCCTTAGAATCAGGGCATTGGAGTCAACAGACATACTGTGTAGCTTTGAGTAAGATCCCCAACCTCTCTGAGTCTTAGTTTCTTGCTACAAATGGGGTTTACAGGGAAGCCATGAGTGTTCCATGAAATGAGGTAAACAGCAGAATGGAATCTAAAACATGGATAGTGCTCAATAAATGAATACTATTGCAATAGATAGAAGAAAGGGAAAGAAAAGGTGAGGAAAGAGAAGAATGCAAGAATCCAAGTGCGTGGTGTACTTATTGGGTAAATAAAAGGGAACATTTTCCCACTAATTGTATTTCTAACGAAAACAATTCTTTGCTGGGCAACTATCCATAGACATTTATTCCTTTACTAAACTACTGTATTCACAAAATCAATAGAATTAGAACAACATTTAAATAAAAATGAATTCCTCAATATAATTAGGCATTCCCCTCATGAATTCTGAATTACATCCATCACAGACAATTCTGGCTTTGTCTCAGGCTCCACCAAACCGTGTTACCTTGAGTCATTCACATTAGAAGCTTAGAAGTCACCTTTCTCCATAATTGCCAATGGCTTAGCACAGTTTAGATTCCAGGGACTTTCACAGAAATTAAAGCTACGAGCAGTATTTCACACTTCCTCCCCTTGCAAGAGATCTTCAGCTGCTCAGTTTTCCTAGAAAACGTCTCACTTCTACTTTTGTTTCTTAGATGCTCTTGGGTAACTACAGCCTCCCACTGGTGCCTAGGACTAGCTGAGAGGGGTGCCCAAGCCTGGATGAGAATCCACAGAGACCTGCCTGCCCTGTTGACTCCTTCCATGCTTCTTCAGGCCCTCTACCCCTTCTCCCCATCAGCACACACTAGTTAACTAGATGCTCTGAGTGGGGCAGAGGGGTAGAAGTGACTCTTCTAGGGTCTCAGGAGTGACAAACATCTGTTCTAAGACCAGACTAGCTGAATGATGCTAACACTCTCATTTTGACCCAAATTATTTTTATAAACAGAGGTCCCACAGAAAAATTTGCCGAAGGATCCCTGTACTCCTAGGGGCAGCTATGCTATTTCTTCTTCCAAAATTTCTATTCCCCATCTTTAATAGACCAGAATAAGAGAAAAAAGACATGCTCCTCTGAACTGCCACCAGTCTGCTTAAAACACAGTATTTTTTCACAGATCAAAAATGAAAGGGAAAAGGAGAATTTTTCCATTTTTCCAACTTCACTGTTTTCCTATTTAAGAAAAGCTCCTCCTTGCTCCCTTCTTTGTGGGAGCAATTTATTAGTCTTATCAACCATTTTATATAAAGAATACTCCAACTATAAATTACAATCTAAGAATAGCCATGATTTATAAAATGCCACATGTATATAAACCTCAATAAGGTCCTTAAACAGTTACAAAGTGGTTTCTGCTCTGAGATCATGGGTCCAGCTCCTTGTTCAAATAACAAACATGAACTGCCTCTTTGGAGATGTGTTACCCTCCTTTTGCTGTGTGTTGCAGAGGAAAGCTATATGACAACTTTTTTTCAGCCTTAAAAAACCCTTGTCATTTGAAGGAAACACATTGTGGAATAAATACGAGGTGCTCAGCTTTGGCACATCTGTTGCTGATTTATATAATTAACAGAAATCCACTAGCAGGCTCCAGGAAGCATGGCTGAGCCCAAGCACCAGGCCCCACCCTCAGTTTTCCACAAAGCACATCTGGAAGGCAAGCGAGAGAGGAGCCACCATGCCAGGTGGAGACAGGCTCACAGGTAACCAAATCCATGAAGTCATCAAAGCTTTGAGATTAGTCGCACTCTTTCACGCCACTTTCTAAACTTTTCACTGAGAGCTTTCTTATATTGTTTGACAGAACTAAAGTTTTTCCAGCCTTGACAAGATAATTGCTTCCATATCACAGCAGAAATTTTTAAAAATACACAGCCCTGTATCTCATTGACAATGATAAATTGTCATCAGATAATATCATCTCATGAGTACACAGTGCCAGTAGTTGCATAGTTTTAAATGTGAATTTCCTAAATAAGGCCTCAACATTTTTTTTGGCCCTAACTCTGATGGGGAGCAGCTCATTTTTATTAATTCTCCTGAAGGCTTAGAGTACTTTTAAAATAAGCTACAGGTATTAATAGTGTATGCAAACCTACCGTGGACTCCGTGAAAATTATGCTGGCTTCAGTAATACATTAGAATAAGACATATTCTTTAAAAGGATCCATGATTCAGTTGAGAGACATATCTGACCTCTTTCCAAACTTCTCTGGACCAGAAATCTGGAAGGAAATCTCATTAGGACAGATTTCATTGAATTTGTCCCTCAGTGACAGTTCAGTTGGAATGTTTGCCAGAAGACAGTGACCTCAAGCTTCCAGATGATTCTAGAAGTCAGTTCGCCTAGGGGCAAGCCTACTCTTCCTACAGGTAAAAGCTCTGAGAAATACCACCCAAGAAAGACATAAACATTCTCTCAGTAAGGGTTCATTCCTTAACACAGTCATGAGACTCTTTCTGGATCTTTCTCCTTCAGATTCCAAGTAAAGCAAACATTTTTTGACTAGGGATTGAGGAAAGACAAGTTGAAAATAGAAAATACAAAAGGATATAGCCATTAGCTTTCCCAAGTTCATGATAAATCAAGTGGCCACTTCTTGAACAGAATAGAGCACTAAAGGGAAATCAGATATATGGGTTCCAGCCCCACCCTTGCTCACTGCTGATCCCCTGCTCTTGAGGGACTTGGACTCCTCCTCTGTAAAGTGAGGAGCTGCACTCACCTCTGAAGTTCCCTGCCAGAGCAAAGGCTGTAGGTTTCAAAAAGACATGTGTGTTTTGCTTTGTCCCAGCTATTTCTCCCAGGAGAATTCACTTAGCCATGAAAGCAGAAGAAAATGTGGTCCCTCCCAGGGAGATTTTTCCCCATGTGTCCTAAACCAATCACAACAGAAGTGAGGTTCTGAGTTAACCAGAGGCAAGTACGTAAACCAAGCACAATCCAACCTGCATCACCACCCTTCTGAGATGTCCTAAGTGCCACTGTCATGGAGGCAGTGAACTATCCTTCACTTGAGCCCTCTTCTAGACTCACAAGGCACAGCTGGATTGGCCCAGCCCACCTGCCAGGATGGGGCTTAACTGGAATCTACTGGAGCTATCATCAGAGAAAACTCATCAGGCTCCAAAAAGTCAAAATAGTAAAGAAATAGCACATGTCACTTCATTAAGTAATTAACTTGTGTTTTTACAAGACAACATTGTGTCTAAAAAAACACAATTGTTTACATTTGGTCAGATGTTTTCAACTACAGAATGCATTACTTCAAAGTAATCTATTGAGTTGCAGGGAAGAATATTTAGATGTTTATGAATCATACTGGGAATTCACAGGTTGGCCTCACAATATGACTCATCCATTATATTTTTATTTCCAAAAATTTTGGTGAAAAATAAGAGAAGCATGACTATTGAGTTATTCTATATCAGTTTCACATTTCTGAAAATAAAATCATTCCCAGACTGTAAATTCTCTTAGGGCAGGAAATGCATCCCTCCAATTTATTCTAGTGTCCCTGGACTAGGACACATGGCCCTAGACTGGCACTTAGCCTATTTTTGTTAAATGAATGAACATTCAAAGACAAGAGTTTCTGTGTTGGAGAATGTGTATGTGAGTCTTATTTCTGTCAGGAATAGACTGATGAAGATTAGGCCTACCCAAGAACAGCTTCTAAAGAGAGGCCTGATATTACTGAATTTGCTGGGCCCGAGAGTTTTTATTACAACTTGTTCCATTTCACCATGGAGCTTTCAAGTTCACTGAAACAATTTAGAAGATGGGTGGAAGGAGATGAGAAGACCTTATAAAGCAGATTTTTTAAAAGAAGACCGGAAGTAAGCAGCCATCTAATGGCTTTAGGAGCAAAGCAAGGCTGATTACCCAACACAGGGCTCTGGACACCAAAACCAGCTAGATGATTTCAATGGGAGCATGAGAGAGGGTGACTGCAAAAATGCCTCCCCGACCCCATTCACAAATTCTCATTTTCTGTAGACTGGTATTTCTCCCAAATATGTTGTTTTCTTTCCATTTGCCTCATTTAAAGCATATTATCCTTAGAAAAACAGGGCTAAGAAAAAAAGTCAAACATTTTCGGTTGCTGATTAGGTCCTTGTAGTGAAAAAGCACAGAATAAAAAAGAAACAGTGATTCCTGCCAATCCCAATCCCACATCCCAGTTGCCCTCACAGCCAGTACTCAGAGGTCAACGCAAGAGGCCAATCACATGTCGGGTGGGGTGGGGAACTCTGGAGTCTCCATCTTTACAGTGATCAAATACCTGCTTGGAACAGGCTTCTCACTGCACACAAACACCATGAAGTCAGATAGTAGTTTTTAGAAAGTATTAATGAATGAGTTGGTATTAAATGAAATTTTAAAAATTAGAAGATTTCAGGTTCCTGCAGGTCAGCTGGAAAATGTAGGAATGGAGGGAGTTCCTCCTTTTGCTGCACCATCTCACAACTTTTACAAACCAGGCCCTGAATCCCTGCAAGTGGCTAGACTTTTAGGCCTTCAGAACTTTGAAAGTTCATTCTCACTTGCAAACCAGTTGAGCACCTGAAGTCTTCCCAGTTCCTCTACATGTGCTATTCCCTACTCCCATCCTCTACTCCCCTCCCACAGTAACTGGAGTTACAATCTTCCTATTAGACTCATTTATGCACATTTTCATTTCCCAATGAGGAAAATAGTTCCAACTGGGTAGGGGCTTGTCCCATTCATCATCTTGTCTATTCTTTCCAAGAAGGCAAGCCAGTATTTCTATTAGCAGTTTGACCATGTCATGTGACTTCCAGCTGAGAGGGAAAAATAATAACATCTTCAATGTCCATCAAATCAGAATAGTTAAATAATTTACAAAAAGATCCATATTTCAGAATGTCATTAAGGAAAATGACATTCTTAAGGAGTGTAAAGCAGAGAGGTTCTTCAAAATGTTGTTTTTTCATAAGAAAACAAAAAAAATGTATAGTCACAGGTGTATAAATTAAGGTTTACTAACAAATATTTTTGTAATCCAAAACATACTTTGAGAGTAATGGGAAAGACTTAGTAGAAGTTTGAATGTAAACTACTGCTTTGGTATATAAAACAGAGCTATTGTGTACTTTGGACTACTGTTAATAAAGAAAATGAAAATGTTTGAAAGGAAAAAACATAAATAGCCTGTTTCTATGGGGACAGTATTATTAGCATCACTTTGTGCTTTGTACATTTTATGCTTTCAAAATACTGGAACTAGGATAAACTGCAGAGCAATGTCAGGCTTTGAAATTGTCACTGTAGAGACCTGTACTCCAAAATTTCCCAAAGAGGGTTCCATATGGCTCCTGTCCTACAGAATACCATGCATGTTGTTTAGAAAAAAACAGCTCCGCACCACAATCCCAAATGTCATTAACTCTAAAACACCATTGATTATAAAAGACTTCATTACTGATGCCAAGATTAGACCAAATGGGGAACCTAATATTCCCACAGAGCTAAGGCAATAAACAATCAAATCCTCAATGCGAGAGTACGGGGGTAACAAATTTTCATGCAAAAAACGACTGCAAGGGAACTTGCCCATGTCAACCTTGCTAACTAAGGGGAAAGACAAAACAAGCACGGGAACAATCTGTCCTGAAAACTTGAACCACAAACTGATATTCACTGGAATTTGCAATTCAAATTTAAAAAATCAGGTTGGCTGTGCCCCCAGAGACTGGTAGAAGCTACATAAATACTCTAGAAAAACTTTAATCTACACTAAGGGCTAATGTAAATATGCCTTTGATTATAAAGATACTTTCCTATTTCAGAGATGTCATATGTGGATAAACTCTGTGTGTATGCCTCTTATAATCAATTAATTATAGTTTCTTTACATTTGCACTTGTCAAAGCCTTTAATAGATAAATGTGAATTGTGAATTTTCAAGTCTATGTAGAGAGAAGCTAAGGAGGTGCAGGGTAGAGAGAAATGCAATTTACTGCACAAAACTTCCAAATGTTTTTGACTGGGGGAGGGGAAATGGAGAGCTGCTGCTCAGTGGGTACAGTTTCCATTTTACAAGATGAAAATGCTATAGAACTCTGTTGTACAACAATGTGAACATACTTACCCCTACTGAACCATGCAAGATGGTAAATTTCATGTTATTGTGTTTTTTAATCAAAATTTAAAATTGAAAATCAATTTTTAAAACATGATTACAAAGCCTACTTCCTATGGTTATCATAAGTATTGAGCTAAAATAGGTAAAACATTTAAACATGCGGAACATAGAAAGTGATATTTAAGTGTTAGCTATAATTATAATTTTTATCCTTACTTGTTGGTGTCAATGTTATCGCTATTCTACACAGAAGCTGACAACTATGTTGATGCTATCAACTGGATATTGTCACTGACTCACCACCCTCTCCTCTCCAATAGACCATAACAAATTACTACTGCTTCTCCAAAATGCCTAGAAATAGAACCTTAAAATCTCTACAACATAGATCGCTAATAAGATTTGCGAGATCACGCTTTGCCATGCCCATGGAGCATGTACCTTTTCCTATACCCAAGATTAGGGTTCTAGGAAGCACCATAATTTGACACATAGCAAGAGTTTAGTAAATATGAATGAAAGGATTAAATAATGGGACCAAGAATCCTTTCCATTATAGGCCTGGGTTCCAATTTGACAAGATTATTGTACAAAATGGGGTAGAGTAGAGAGCAGTCCAGGATTCCTCAGAAGCCTAATTGGTTTTATGTAATGATTGCTCCTTTGCCTGAAAAACAGATGTGCCCTGCCCTATTTAAATCAGGCAAGTCCCAAGCAAACTAAAACTTGGGAAATCTACTCTTTGTCTTTCTTAGGATGAACTGATATATATTTAATAAATATGTCACTTGTGGCCCCCAACTCATTGTCATACCATATTAATATGAACGGAACTGAAAAAGCATCATGAGACATTCTGGAATCAGGGCTGTCACTACATTTAGAGCTTAAGACCCTGAAGCTCCTTTCCCATAGTGTTGCTCACACAGTACACATTTACACAGACCAGATCCAGAGCCTGCAGTGTTGGCCCTTGCTGCAGGTAGAATAAGTAGCCCCTGAGTGAGTCCCTGGAGGGATGCTGTAATGACCATTCTTGCTTACTTGCCGTATGCATGAGAAAGGGCTTTAGAAACAACCTGAAATGGCTGTGGTGTCTCCTATGTGCCAGGCACCATTCATAATTCTATAATAACTCTGTGTTTAGATGTACTTCCTTTCCTTAAGGAGCTTATGGGTAAGCAGATAAAATCATAATGGACTGACTAAATTGGAGGACACATCTTCTACCCAGAACTCAGTCCCTTTTTCTCCAGACCCTGTCTTGGTGCAGGTATAATGTATCCGAGAGATGAGGGTTGGGTAGAAGGGATGAGGGGATTCTAAGCTCTTGAAAACTTTGATATGTGGAAGTCAGTTGTTTGCTTAACTGGTCCCCCTGCTTTAGTATGATAAATAAGGTCAAGGACGGGCAAAACAGGTCAGCAGCTTGGATTTCACTCTAGGCTCTGTGTTCAAGGAAGCAGACCATTAGATATTCTTCTAGGGAGGCCAACTAGAGGTTCTCAAAGTATGTATGGCCTAGGACCTGCAACATTAGCATCTCTAGGGGACTTCTTAGATATTCAAGTTCTTGGGCTCTCAGCCTACTGAATCGGAAACTCTGCAATGAGCACCCAGTGAGATGTCCAGGTGGTTCCACACACAAGTTTGAGAACCACTGGTCCAGCCCAATTTACCAGCATAGGAAAGCATAGGGAATGTTAGGACTAACAGTGGATTTTAAATGTAGATTGCGCAATTAACTAGGCTTTTCAGTATAAAAAAAAAAACAAGAGAGGGGCTGGAGCTTCAGCTGTCACGGCGCTTGCCTCACATGCTCTAGGATACGAGTTCAAACCCCAGCACCACGTACACAACAAAGTGTTGGAGCAGTGACAGTCACATGAAAAACTAAATAAAATGGATTCTCTCTCTCTCTCTCTCTCTCTCTCTCACTGTCCCTCTCTCTTAAAAAAAGTAAAAATAAAATAAAAAACAAAAGCGAAGGAAAGAAACATAAAGAAACATGCTAAGCTAAACATTCAGAAACCTAATCATAGACAGGTGGTGTGTCTTCTCGCTGATTCAACTGTCTGATATTCATGCCTTTAGAGCAATTTTTGTTCTCCATTTTCTCTTTTAAAATGTAAATCATGGTGAAAAGATTAAAAATTTAATTGCCTAACATTTGACTCTGACCAATTTTATCTGATCCTAAAAGTAAAACAGAAAATAACCTAAGGGCTGGGTGGCATGGCTCGGTGACAGAGCACTTGCCTAGGCCTACTGTTCAATTTCCAGCACCTCAGAAATAAAAACTAAAGAGAGAAGAAAAAAGAAAACAACCTAAATGTAGAAGTAAGACATCACTGAACATTACTTTCAGCTTCACAGTTTTAACAAAGAGAACTTGGCAGTAAACTGGCTGATACAGGTTGTGTCCCTTTCAAAGTTTTGTGATTCCTCAGCCCTAAACCTTTATAAATATGAAAATTAGATCTTTCAGAAGCATCTCTTGGCAAATAACTTTGTGGAAGACACAGACCACATCACCATGTTTGTCTTTGTTGGACCAAGGAGAACTGTGAGCCACGGGTAAGTGTTCCCACCCCCGTGCCTTCTCTGAAGTAGGCCCTAGGTAACGTCTATTTCTGAGAAGCTAAAATCAAGACTCTGCATTATCTCAACTGTCAAGAGATTACCAAGAAAGACAAAAATATCAACATAGTCTGTTTTTAGTTCTAGGTATGTTATCCTTTAAAGAGAAAATGAGGAATGGGTATAGATGTTCCTTGCTTTAAGGAATTTCAACTTCCCAGAAAAAAGGAAAAGTGCATAAATACATTTTTCACTACAAAAAGGATTCACTAATCTTCCTTGGTGCATCTAAGAAAATGTAACAATGCCCAGACTTAATTCATACTCAAACTTTTTGGAATGAGATTATTTTAAAAATTAGCTTCATGAAAATCACTGAAACCAATGTCAACTGATTAAACCCAGAAAATAAGGAAGTATAATTGAAGAAAGCTCTGTGAGAGTATGGTTTCTAGTTCATTCTCAAAGATAATCTTTTTCTCTTGTTGTCCTTATTCAAAATATTAATGTCATGTCATATCTACTTTCAAGTTTTTTAAAATATTATTTTTTTATTCTGAAGTGTATTTAAATGCTACAGTTCTTACATTTCACAGTTTCTGCCCAGGGTCAGAACATGTCTGATATCCAAGACATGGGGTTAAATAACTATCATATAAAATGAATACAAGAGTGACAACAGCAACATGGTAGAACAGGAGGGTTCTGATTCTCCAACCAGACGTGTCCCTCCACCCACAGACATACCAAGTGAACATCTATCTACTCATGGACCAATCCCACTGAAGGAAAGTCAGAGATGCTGCCCACCAGGCAACTGAGAAAGCTTTCGCATTGAATGGGTAGGAAAAGATGAAGCACACTCAGGTATGGACCTTCCCCCCAGGCACTGTGCCTTAAAATCAGGAAAGGAATCCCCAGTACTCAGCTTCTCCCTGGGAGAGAGGGATTTGGACTTCCTAAAGCACCCCAACTCTAAGATTCCCTATGTTTGGCTGTTAATTCACTAATTCTGAGACTGGAGGGTACTAGACACTTTCGTGTCTCTAGACTGCAGCGGGGAGAGCTGTGATTCTATATGAATGCAAAAGCACTCCTAAGGGTTTCATATCCCAGGAGAAGGGCAAAGAAGGTGCTTTTTTTTCCCCTCCCCAGAAGGGGTTTACACCGTGCATTGAATGCCCAAACTTTTACAGCTATTTCTTGAAGGACTCCATCCTCAACTTTTTAACTCTAGGAAAAGAAGGGTCTGAGTACATGCAAGTTTCCCTATATCACAGAACAAAGTGGGGGTTTTAAGTGGGTATACAAGCATTTTAAGGACACATCCTCTTGGAGAAGTGTGCAAAGGGGAATATGCAGCTCCTATTTTCTTTCTGGAAGGGGTTTGGGGCACATACTTTCAGTGGCTACTTGAGAGCCTGAGTTTTAAAGAACTTTTACCAAGATACTAATCAAAACCCCTCTAGAAATAGAGCTTAGAACTTCATGGGACTTCCCTCCAGCTCATCCTAGTAATAAAATCAGGCTTGCTCTTTCTCCCCGGAAGGAGTGTGATCCTACACTGTGTGCCTTAACTCCTATAGCTTTCACCCAAGAAAATGTCTCTTTAATGATCTAGCTCTAGGAACCAATGGGGCTTTGCATTCCTGAATGGCTCTTGGCCACAGAGATCAAAAAGGATGTATAGTGGACCTACTTCCAGCACCTCTCTCCCCAGGATTAGAGGGTACAGCCCTGAATACAGGCATTTTCCCTTGGCTTAGAATAGAGAGAATAGGTGATAAATGCTTATGTACAGCTTCACCATGAAGAAGAAAGAACAAATACCTAATATCACAGCCTTTCTAACTGCATCTAAAGAATCCGGCAGGATACCATCAGGACTTGGCACATCCTAATCTCCAGGGGGCCACCAATAAAGGAGGCAGCACTCTGCACAGACAATGATTTGGAAGGCACCTTAAAATCTCTAGCTGGAAGGATTGGTGAGATTCTTCTCCTACATGAGATCTGTCTGACAAGTTGTCTTATCTAATGTGCAGAAACCAACACAGAATGTCAAAGAAAATGAAGAAACAAGTGAATATATTCCAAATAAAAGAATACGATAAATCTCCAGAAACTGCTCTGAGTGAAGTGGAGATATGTGACTTACCTGACAGAGAATTCAAAATGATGGCCATGGAGATTCTCAGTGAAGTCAGGAAAGCAACGCAAGAATTAAGTGAAATTTTCAAAAAAGATGTAGAAACTATAAAAATGTTCCAAACGGAAATCACAGAGCTTGAGAATACCATAACTGAAGGAAATAGTCTATTGAGGGGTTTGATGGCAGACTAGATCAAGCAGAAGAAAGGATCCAAGAACTCAAAGATAGGTCACTAGAATCAGTAATCCAACCTGAGCATCAAGAATGAAAGAGTGAAGATTGCTTGAGACACTTAAGTGACAGCCTTAAGCAGAAAAACTTAAACAGTGTGCCAGAAGGAGAGGAAGAGAAAGGGGAACAGAAAACATATTGAAAATAAAAAAAAAGTGGTGAACTTGCCTGGAGAAGAAAATGGAAAGCCAGATCAAGGAATCCAGAAGGACATCAAAAAAGACAAACCCAAAAAGACTCACAACTAAGACATTCCACTATCAAAATTAAAAACAAGGCTGGGGGTACAGCTCATGGTACCTTGTATGCTTGGCATGAATGAGCCCCTGAGTTGGGGGGCAGGGACAGAATTTTTTTAAAAAGCTAAGATAGAGTATTGAATGCAGCAAGGGAAAAGTGAATCATCCCATGTAAGGGAGCCCTCAATAAGACTGCATCAGTGGATTCCTCAGCAGAAACCTTGGAAGAGAGAAATGACATGTTCCAAATTTGGGGGAAAAGAGGATTGCCTACCAAGAATACTATACCTAGTAACCTTAACCTTATCTTTTAAAACTGAAGAAGAGAGAGGCTGGAGTGGTGGCTTGGTGGTTACGGTACTTGCCTGGCATACACAAGGACAAGGGTTCAAACCCCAGCACCACCTACACAACAAAGTGTCGGAGCAATGAAAGCCACATGAAAAACTAAAATAAAATTGTCTTTCTCTCTTCCTCTCACCATCCCTCTTTCTTTAGGGGGAAAAAAACTAAAGAAGTGATAAAGCCTTGCTCAAACAAAAACTGAGAGCGCTTATCTCCACTAGACCTACCTTACAAAAAATGCTGAAGGGTATTCTTCAAGCTAAAGGAGGACGCCAATCAATACATGAAAACATATGCAAGTATAAAACTCACTGGTGAAAGTCAAATCCAAAATACTCTAATACCATAATGATAGTGGGTGAATCAATTATAAAAACTATTAAAAATGACAGTGATTTATTAAGGGATAGATATAGATAATTAAAACATGTAAACTGTGATATCAAAGTCATAAATGCATGAGGAGGGAGAGTAGTGTATAGAGTTTGTTATAGAATAAAAATTACTCTATTCTCTGCTTATAGATATAAAAATGTAATTTTAGTTTACAGATTTGCTAACTTTACTTACTTGCTATCAATATTATCTGTACATCAACTTTCAGCTGATGTCACAGTATCAGTTACTTCTCCCTGATGTAAAATACATTTACTCTCAGACCAGATTACAGTGTGGTGAGTGAATGACCATCTTCAAAAAAAAAAAAAAGAGAGAGAGAGAGAGAGAGACTTCCCTATTTCCTGTTAGTGTCTGTTAGTGTTTCTCAAACTTCAGTTTTAAATTAAAACTCTTCATCAAGCTTACCTGTCATCACAGCAAAACATTTCAATAAAAACTAACAAGTGCACGGAAGGTTACTACACAAATAAGAAAGTAAATAAAATCCCAGCCAAATATAACATTTTCTTGGGTTGGATTCCAAGCTCATGTCAACTATCAGTTACATAATTGTTAATACTGTTACTTGTATGAAGCCTATAAAAATGCTCTCAAAAACAGGGTGAGGTCAGTAGAGTAGAAAAAAGGAATTGGGGGAGGAAGGGGTAAGGAAAGGAGAGACACAGGATAATTCAATATATCAATCTATTCTATGTACATTACGAATAGATCACAATGAATCTCACTATCACATATAATTAAAATGCTCCAATAAAAATAAAACTAAAATGTTCTCTATTTGTTAGCAAAGAAGAGTCATCTGTTATTCACAGACCTTACAGAAGAAACAAAAGTGCTTTTACCAACCTGGGCTGAGAAACCACAGAAGAATCCAAACCAGAAATGCACAAGTGTAAATGCAAAATTCTTGTAGAAGAAATAGCACAAGAATTTGCACATTCGGAAATAGGACCACCTTCCGTGAACAAGGAGAAGCCTTTGGAGATATCTAAACTGTGCAAATGAATAGTCACTGGCTAAGACTGCTTGCAGTCCTTCCTGGCCACTGATGCCAACGCCAATGTGAGCACCTATAAAGGAAGAGAGGAACATTTTCATTCCCAAAAGGAAGATACAATCTCTTCTGGAACTTACCCATGCCTCTTTTATGTCATTCATTTATTGAAAACTTACACCTATGGCAATTATAATTTTTCACACATATTATCTCATGAAGTACTTATAATAAGTGTTAACCCTAGTTTTACTTAAGAGGAAATGGAACTCGGAAAAATTCAGTAACTTGAACAGGTTTTACAATTTATAAGATGCAAAGATGGGGTTAATACCACATGTTGCAAATGTGCCTCTTGCATTCTTCCCACACTCTAGCTACTTATCTTCAACAGAGTAGATGACCTATGTCCTTTTTTAGCTTAAAAATACACAAATAGGGGCTGGAGTGGTGGCTCAGAGATTACAGTGCTTGCCTGGCATGCACGAGTACACGTGTTCAAACCCCAGCAACACATAACACAATGAAGTTTCTGAGCAATGAAAGCCAAATGAAAAAACTAAATAAAAATTGATTCTTTTTATCTCTCTCTCTCTCTCTCTCACTGTCCCTTTCTCTTTAAAAAAAATACACAAGTAATTTAATTAAAGGCACACCAATCTTATGAATGCTAATAATGGTGGAAGTATGGAACTCAGAAAATTTCATTATTTAAGAACTTCGACAAAATCAAATTTTAATGCAATCCCTAGTACACATTACCAAATGCTAAACCTGCAGACTCCAGGTATGCAGCATGCCCCTTGAGCAAATATCTTCTTACTTTTAATCATGCTGACATCGTTGGCTCCATCACCAATGGCCAAAGTGATAGCGTTTCTGTGTTTCTTCACCAGCTCTACTACTTGAGCTTTCTGGAGCGGGGTGACTCTGCAGCAGACCACAGTCTTACACAGGCAGGCAAGCTCTAAGAGATCATTCTTGACATCACTCTCTAGGGCGTGAGCCTGTGTTATTTTAAAAAAATAATAATAATTCAGAAAAGAAAAGAAGAGAGAAAAAAATGAGTTATAAGTTGAGAAGAAAATGCCTTCTTTTTTTAACTGATCTCTTTTCTAAACCATTCAACCAATTCACTTCAAGTCACTGTTCATCCGGGGTCACAAAAGCAAACAAACAACAGAATTGAGTATTAAATCTTCCAGTAAGTGCCAAGGAATTTAAAAATAAAAACAAAGACTATGCCCTTTGTGTGTCCTCCTTAACAACTTACCAGGCTCATTGGCAAAATACTAAATGCTGGAAAAGTTCTAGAAGCCACTAAGATTAGTGAAAGCAAAAGACAAAAGCTATTTATCATCTCACTGAGTTTAGAAGGGACAGCAAATGATGGTGATTTGCTTGTTCTTTGATAGACTTTTTGACTTCTTTTCATTTATATAGTTGGTGTTTGCTGCTGTGTCTGCTAATGTTTGGAGACTGGTCTTTGAAGAACACAGCTTCTGAAACCAGAAGAGCGGAGAGGACTGTACCAATCGGAGGCACCGAACCTGTGTCTCCAACAGGGTCCTCCAGTCATTTCCACCCTTGCTCATATCCAAACACAGAAGAGCCTTCTTCAATACATGCTAAGAAAGTATTGAAAAATAACATAATCCCTTCCAACTAACTGTAATTTTTTTTTAGAAAAATGGCACATTAAAAACATTAGGATAATGAAATGAAACTTTGAATCACAGATTATCTTTGAAGCTTAAGCAAGACATTAATAGCCCATGACAATCAGGCCTGTATATTCCTTTGGAGTTTTACTTTCTATCATCACCTTGAAATCCACTCTTTATTCCCTTAATGCCAAATTGCTTGTTTCCTCTGATTCGCTAGGTTTTTTCTTTTCTCTGTGCCTTTGTACTTGCTGTCATCTCTACTTGAAATCATTGCTTCCTCCGGAAAGTCTGCCCTGATTTTTCCACAAGGAACTAAATGTGCCTGTCTCTATATTCTCAAAGCACCATGTTCATTCTTCTCTTAGAGTATTTTTCATATCACTAGACAGCAACCCCTAAAACAACAACCCTGTTCTATTCACGTCTTTATCCTCACATTCCAGCACTGCAACCTGGGCATATTTAATAAATGCTAACAGTATAAATAGATGGATGGTTGAAATAATATGAAAACATAATTCTGGGATAGAAAATTCTATATCCAAACCTATAATCCTAGAAGAAATGGTGAATCCTCATTCTCAAATACAATCACATTTTCTGAAAGAGAAAGCATGTAATTGGCTGTCTTATTCAAAATGGTCCCCTCTTCACTTGATTCTTTTTTATTATTGACAAATTTCAAAAACACTAGACTAAGACTCTGAGAAAAAGAGGACTGATTACATTCAGCATTTGAGCAATTTGGAATTATGATTTTTAAAAATAAACCTTCTGACCATACTAAACAAAACACAGAGTCATTTCTCCTTAACAACAACAACAAAAATTTTGTGTGCATCAGGCTTTGAAGCTAAATGGGTTCCTGAACAGAAGCTATCTTAGATTCTTCTCTCAACAAATTTAGAGACAGAGAGAATGGTATAAATTATCACCTGGGCACTCTCACCCTACCATACATTGGTGTTTTTTTTTTTTTTTTGAGGATTTGACATTTGAAAGTCAAAGCACATCTTATCAGGATCCTTTCCCTACTGTGATCCCTAGACAATTCCACTTGGCGGCTATCAGCCCACGTCCCAGCTGACAGTATTATAATTTTCAGTCGCTGTTCATCTGAGTAAGGGAGAAGTTCATGTCATCTGGACAAGCTTTCAACTGAGCTTGGACTGCAACTTAGCTCTGTAACTTTCCATGGTGTAGAAGGCAACACATCATTATGTCTGGAATCCAGCTGGATAATGCTCTGAGCACTAAGAGCTGACAGACAGACGATCACAAGGGGAAAATGCACTCTACTTGCATCCAACTTCTTTTGTCCTCTAAGAAACTGTCTGCAAGAAGAAGCATTTCTTTTCCAAACTCCAAACAGAAAAATGATCATCAAAGCCAAAGAAAGATGTGAGATTAGTTCTTTGTGTGTATAAATGATAATTTCGCTAGAGTGCAATAGGAGCTTTTGTATTCTAAATTAGAAACTCAGAAGAGCATTTTGATATTTGTTCAAGATTTGGAACCTGAACTACATCAAAAGTACAATGCAAGTTTATTCTATTATGACAAGAACCAGATTTCCTAATCAAAGCAAATTGTTTGGCATTACTGCAAAATGCTGCTATTTAGAAAAACCACCAGAGGTATCTTAATGGCAATAATTTGGTGTGGTAATTATATGAAGGTCAGGTTATGCTCTGCAAATCTCAAACATTAGCAAGAGCAAGAAATGCAATTCACCCATCCAGTTGCATTGCTTTAATTAAATAACAGTGAGCTGTGACACTCCCCCTTAGAAAAGCACTTAAATACTACTATTAAGTGGTCTACAGTCATTTAGACAAGATTGATACTCTGTGAATACAGTATTTCTTTGGAGCCTCCCCTTCACTGTGATGGTTCAAACAATAATGTATGAAATATATATTAGAAGTTTCCTTTCCCTTTGCAACAGGAAATCATTGTGTATGCTCTGCTTCTCGCAGTGGCATTTACTTGAAAAACACAAAAAGAGTTCTCATTATGACAGCACAAAAGAGATGATTACTAGGGAAGAGAAAAAGAAAGGACAAAAGCCTGAAGCAAACTCACCAAACTGTGGCCATTTATGACTAAGGCCGAATCTCCGGTTATGGTTTCTTCTACCACAGAGTCCAACTCCAACTGCTGCTTGTTTTCACTAACTACACGACCATTGGAAAAACTTCTGTTTTGTCCAAACAGATTTTCCCTTGCTTTCCTTAAAGAAAAAGGGGGAAAGAAAATCACAAGAGAGTACACAGAGCATACCTATTAACTCTTACTGGAGATTGGCCTAGAGGTTAAATTCATTTCTTCACCATTCACACTGAGTACGGCAGGAGATCCAGTTTCAGCAAGCAAGCTGGATAATTCTTTGTGATGGGGAGACCATAGCAAATTTCTAAATTCCAGGAAATAGGCGGGTAAACACAGCGAAAACAGAATCATCTTGAATGTTTTACGTTAACTAAAAGGTAAATCACCTTCTAGAGCCGGGTTAATCTTGGTAGACCTGGTATATGAGAGCTGAAGAACTACTATCTAGCTCACAGTGTTATTAAATGATAGAAAGCAAAAATCAAAACAATCAATGAAATCTCTTAGGAATTCTAGGGCATCTGTAAATGCATAAGTTCATCAATTTGAGGTACAACGTTAATAGGATCTGGCTTAAAATGGGAGTCCTCTGAGAAACACATTCTTTAAAATTTTGACAATAAAAATAAATGATGGTATTTACTAGTCATTATAAAATGATAGAATATTTTAAGCAAAAATTATATTCATCAACTCAAACAATAGAAATTAATCTCCTGGGAAAGAAACTACAGACACCCAAGCGAAGGGGAGGGTCATTCCAAATAGAAACTCCCTCCACATGTGCCAGCTCTAACTAGCAGTAGCTGTAGAAGAATCCTGCTCACATCTGTCTCTCCCATTTAAGAAGAAGCTTATAAGGTGACATAGCATCTTTAGAAGTGACGTGTTACTACTCAAAGATGACATTAAAGGAGGGGAAAATCCCTCTCTGTGAATCACTGGGCAACAGGTTTTGAGGTAACAGGTTGGCCAATCTGACCACAGAGGCTTCACCCACAGCCAGAGACCTAGGAACAGATACTTTGAGGATGGGTGCTAACAACAGCCACCAACTCTTTAGTGCACACATGCATGTACAATGTGAGTGCTCAGAAGAAAAACGAAGGTGAGAGATGAACTGGAATCGTGGGTGTTTGGGCTTATGGCAAAATGGACTAGCTCCCTATAGGCTTATCTGATATAGTAAATGTTTGTTAAAATGTTTTATGCTAAGGTTCCTCTGAAAGAAGAGAATGACCACTGCATCAAAACAACCATTTGAGCCTTCATCGTTCTGATAATTTGAAAATGTGACACTGATTGTTTACATACTAAACTTAAAACCAAAACCAAAGCAATAATAAAAGCCGCCTTATCCTCTGGCTCAACATCTCCTTCTGCTGTCCAGGACCAAAATCACAGCCTGCACTTGGGAACCCAGAGGTCACATGCTCTTGGCTCCCAGGATGCTATCATGCAATTAGCAACCAGTTTGCAGAACCAAAGAAAAAGATTTATAAAGTCAGAGTGCTACGTGTGAAATTTAGGGAGTAACAGTGGGAAGGGGGAGATGGAGAAGACATGAAAAATCAGTGCTGTAAGTGGGAGGATCAGACTTTCACCGCAGATAACCACGTCAGGGAATCCTCACAGTCATGAAAATTTATAGTCCCATATAACAAAGAAAGCAAGGGAGACAAGTTCCTTCGAAATGAACAGTTCTCTGACAATGCTTCAGAGCTCATAAATAGGATCTTAAGCACCACAGGGAAAACATCTCCTGAGGTTTCCTTTTTAGTAAAGTTCTCACTCGCTATATAAATGACTCAACCTCTGTTTTCCCCTCAGAGAATGAAAACATTCCAAAGAAGGGCGAAGTTCATGAAAGTATTGGCTGAAATTCTATTTACTTATGATCCCCTCTGCCAACTGTCTTCCTAACATCTGACATGAGCACTTTTCCAAGCAGAAAAGGGACCATTTTTCCAACCCTGCTCAAATTCCCACTGCCCTCTCCTCACAGGCCATCACTTCTTCCCAGATTAGGCGCTCACGTTTTCAGAGCTTTGCCACGTTCTTTAATTTCATATTTTTTTTTATTCCTGGAACTTAGCTCTTTAAACACCAGCTGGTTCTTGCAAAAACAATTTATTAGAAGGGAGAAAAAGCTGCACATAATTCCCTTCGATGCATATGAACTATACATTTTTTGCAGGCATAACACACAATGCTTAACCACAGAACACAAATAACAAACGCTCAAACAAAAGAACGCCTGTGTTTTACAAACTCTGTAATGAGGGACAGTTTATTACGATATTGGCAGCAGAAAGGCCTTAAGAGTCGAGGAGACTGTGGCATTCGTGACCCCATCCCATCACAAGCACAGCAGAGCAGTTAGGTGGGTCCGTGCTAGCTGGTGGGCAATCCACAAAGAACAAAAGAGATGGTAGGAAACAAAGTCATTCTGTCAGTCCGTGAAGGCATTCTACATTGAGGTACAAAAAGGATCTGTTAGGAAGTAAATTAAAATCATGACACCATGTTTCAAAGAAGACAATTTGGACTTTGATACAAAGATTAGAGCTTTCGGCTTGGTACCTGGAGACCTGAGTTCAGGCCAGAGATCTGCTCAGGTGTCCACCACTGAGTCATTTGACGCCTCCATCCACTCCCCACCACTTTTTTTTTTCCAGTACTGGGGATGGAACCCAGTCCCACTGCACCACTGAACTCCATTCACAGCCCTTTTTATATTTTATTTTTGGGCAGGGTCTCACTGAGTTGATGACGCTCGAATTTATGATCCTCCTGCCTCAGCCTCCGGCGTCCCTGGGATTACAGACATGCACCACTGCACACCGGTGAGTTATCTGACTTCTGGACATTGCTTAGTCAGCAATAAACCTAGGATTTCAAATTCCTACTTCTCAGTCTACCACACCACATGCTGTTTTCAGGTTGGAATAGAACATAGTGACAAAGGAGAATTTAAAGGAACAGTACTACCCTCCCGATAGTGGAGAAGCGGGGGGAATAAACAAAATTTTTATTTCAAGTCCCAGTTCCACCATCCCATTCTACCAGGAAGACCTATAAGACATTCAACCCCTGAAACATTTTCATTATTAGAAACTAGGGGAATGGGATCATCTAGGCACACTGATTGGGGCATCAACCAGCGAATACAAATGCCAGCTTTGGCAGCTGTACCACTATATACTAAAAGCAATTTATAAGAGAAATTTAACTTATTAAAACATTTTTGTCTGGGTGATGAGAAATTGGAAATTAGGACCAAGATGCATTTTCTTTAGCCTGCATGGTATTTGAAAAATCCTGTAGGACTTTATGACCAATATGATGTTCCCTTCACCAAAAACCTCACCACTCCCTAATGCCTTAGAAATAACCTAGATTGCCCTAATGTTACCTGTATCTGCCTAGCCTGGAACCATTTGCACTTGAGAATTCTGAACATCCAAATCAATAACTTCCTACCAAGTAGGTGTTAAAAAAAACACATGTATTGTTGTTGACCAAAGAGGAAATGTTAATTTACAGGTATACCACTGGGATACTTCTCAGAAGCAGTGGAGTTACTGCATGGTTTAATTCGTTAAAAGGATTCGAATTTTTCTAGGAACAAAATAAGTGATCAGTGCTACAAAAATGAAATATGGAATGAATTCTTCAGTCAGACCAAACAAAATTACATTCTCAGTCTGTTTTCCTTTGCACAAAGACATATGCATTGGTGAAATGTAATCAATGCAATAATCTTCTGAGAAACCATAGCAGGGTTTAATTGTAGATTTCTGGGCATGCCCTTAATACTAAAGCAGCTTCAGCAGCAAAATTAAACCAGGACTCCAGGTCTAAATGGTTTCAAGACACTAAATTTGAAACAAGCCGTATGCATGATATGCATGAAAATTACATATCCATGTTTATGAAATAATCTAAACACATTTGACAGGCTTAAATATAACCATTTAGGTCATTTCCTTCCAATAGCTACTATCACTCAGATTCTGTTCTTTTGATACACTTTCTTTTTCATGAACTTTCACTGAACTCAAAAGCATAGCACAAGAAAATGGAATGGTACAAATTTATGATTTCAATATTTCATCCCTAAAACTGTGGGCATAGATATAAATAAGTTAAGGTTCTTATAACTCAATCATTCCACCTCTAAACTTTCTTGCATTGTCTCACACATGAGCTTTTAGTGGATACCACATATCCAAATCATAACATAGGTGGACAGATGTGTTTTAAGCATACCCATATAAACATAGATGTACATACATGACTTTTTTACAAAAAAAATATCACACTATTCATAGAGTTTCGTAATCTCGTTTTTCACTTAAAAATATATGGATGAGTACTCGCTTCAGCAGCATGTAGATGAAAATTGGAATGATACAGAGAAGATTAGCATGTCCCTGAACAAGGGTGACACGCAATTTCATGAAACATTCCATGTTTTTACACTAATTAAAAAAAATAGGGCTAAGAAAATCAGATACCCAAGTTAGACCACTACTTCTCATTAGCCATAAAATTATCTCAAAATGGATCATAAACCTAAATATAAGAGCTAAATCTGTAAATATCAGAGAGGAAAATGTAAAAATAAATCTTTGTGACCATGAAAAAAAAATATATGATGGGTATCTTCCAAAGTGAGTAAATACAGAATCACTGCATAGTATTTCATTGCATATTTATATCACAGTATTTAACAAAACTTTTCACAACTGGGTAGTTGAACTTTTTATAATTTCTATTATCATAACTGATACAACAATAAATATTTCCTTATATAGTTATTCATACATTTGTTCACTTTTTTCCTTAAAGGCATGTCCTAGAAGTAGGAATCACTGGATCAAAAGTATGCATAATTTCGAAATTATTGTTAGCATGCCCTCTAGAAAATTTCTACCAATTTATAGTTCCAGCAACAGTATATAAATAACGTATGTTTCTTCCACATAGCGACAGTGATCGTCTCTCTAATCAACCAAATGAAGCTCAAGAGCTCAGCTTTTGAGATACTAATTCCACCTCTCCTTCTCCAACCACCACAGTGACCTCAGGTGACCATCTCTATTTACTCAGAAATGTGCTGCCTGGCCCCAGGGAGATCTGACAGAGCCAAGTGCAGAGGTGAAGGAATCTAATTCTTGCTTCTGAATCACCAAAATAGACTCTTGATACTCATAGCAGAGTCACTGCACTGAATTCCAGCCACTTTTTTGAGAGGAAAGAAAAAAATTTCTTTGAGTCTCAAAACACTAATTTGAAAGAAATTGAGGTATAAAATGTTGCCATAAGGAGAAAAGTAAAAAGAGCAGTTTACATACTGGTGAGTCGCTAAACGAAGCCTGGGTCTTGAACCACAGCCCAGGCTGGTGGTGGATGGAGGAACTCTGGGCAATGGAGTACTCAGATAAACTTTGGGGACTCAATGTATGGAGTAGTTGTTACTCCCCACATAGGTGAGGTGGATAGAGGACAGTAGTGGAAAGGGATTTCAGGAACTGTGACATGTGACAGCACAAGTCCTCTAAGACTCAGGGAGCTGAGGATGAGCAGCCACACTTTCCATGTTTCACCAGGAGGGCTGGAAGTCAGCCAGGAGGAGAAGCCAGCAACCCAGAGCCCAGAGACCAGACTGAGACAAAGTGGGAAGACCTGGAAGCCAGCAGGGTAGACGCTGATGAGCAGTGACAGGTGAGGCAATTGTATGTCCCAGACTTGAACTAAATTTAACTGAAAGTGCATAGTTTAATTGTTCTGTCATCGGGCAGAAAAGGGGGTTCAAAATCAGTTTGATGAGTTTCTGTTCTTGCATGCCTAAGTGTATTCCCGACTGTTAAAGTCAGAGAAGCTAAAAATAACCAAGCCTCCTCCTACTTCTCATAGCCAGTCAAAATCTAAGCCCTCTCCATTCTACCTCCAAAGAACTCCTCCTCAAAGCCTCTCCCGTAGGATGGAACAGAGATGGGGAGAAAGCAATTTCTTTCTATTGGACTCCTTCAGAAACATTTTATCCCACTCTTCACTTCCTCACTGTCCTTTTGGGGGAATGTTAATAAATTAGTCCCATGGGTGGAAGGATTGGAATCCACGCCTGAAGGCAAGGGGCAGGGTAGGAGAAGGTAATGAGAAAGCTCAATGAACAATCATGAAGCCTGAAGTCTTTGCTTCATTTAATCCCCCAACAAAATCCACTGGGATATCTGTATCTGTATTTTAGAAAGAAGGAGAGGCAGAGAGAGGCTAAATAACAATCAATAGGCTCCCAGCCAGCCAGTGAGCAAGAAGCTAAGTCTCTAACTCTAGTGCAGCCAACACTCTTCCTCCTACATCTGCCATCACCTCCAGAAATGTATTCTCTCTAGTTGCTAAGCTGGTGCCTGACCACTCACTCAAATGAAGCAGTGAGATGCCTCAAGACCAGATTTTTAAATTAATTATTTAAAGGGAGTAAGGATACATCAAAGGTGTGTTTAAAGAAACACATGGCAAGTGATCAGATGCACAGAGATTCAAAACTCAGCTAAGCCACTGACTACTTTGGGCAAATTACTTAATGTGTCAGTACCTGAACTTCCTAATCTGTAAAACAGGGACAATGTTAATGCCCTCTATTGGGTTGCTTGACAATGGAATGGATTAATATTTGTAGACTACTTTCAACACTATTTCAGGAACTGTCTCAAAACATTTAGCACAGGGATCATTGAAATCCAGATCTGCTTGTGCTTATCTTCCTTCAGCAAGAGTCAAATTTCCCAAAAAACACTAATTCATATAAAGAAAACTATTTTCTTCAAATTAAAATTTTAATTGATTATTAGATAAAGTATTAATATTTTCCCAATAAGCTCTATGGGTTCCATATATAAAAATATCTAAAACTCATGAACTCCAATAAAAATATCTTCAGTGTGCTATTGAAAATAAATAATAGAAATGATGATTAAATTATATCAGTAATAATGAACTATATTTCTCAATTTTTATTTGGCAAAGACATATACTGTCTCAAGTCATACCTTCTAACCACCATGATATACTGATTTTCTTCTTGAGGTAAGACAAGAGACAATGGGAAATTTAATCTACAAGTATCTATTGCTGGGTGCTGGGAGCTAACATCCAAGACAATTTTTTTTTTCCCATGTAGTTGAGCTTAACGAAGCTACTATAAGCAATAGAAAAAAAAAGGCATAAGACAAAAGTTTAAAAATTCTAAGTACATAATTATTTAGCTTTTTAAAACAGTTTTCAAATGAAATAACAGAAAATAAATAAAATAAATTGATAGATATTAAGAAATATTACTTCTCAAAATTCAATGTTTGCTACCTCCAATGTCAGTGCTTACATATTTTCTGCTACCACGTAGCAATTATACAAATGTCACAGTTTTCTATTTCTTGTGAGCAGTATATGCCTGGATTAATAGTAAATATATTAAAATATTTACTTGCTTTAAAGTTGAAAGACTCTATTCTAACTTCATATGCCATCCACTATAACTGTGCTTTCCAAATTTATCTGATCATAAACTTGTCTAGGTGTTTATTAAATACAAAAATTCCCATGCCCCATTCCCAAAGGTCTTAATTTGTAGATCTGTAGGAAGCTAGAGAATGTATATATATATGTGTGTGTGTGTGTGTGTGTGTGTATATATATATATATATATATATATATATATATATATATGATTTTTCTGTTGTTGCCTGTTTTTTTTAAAGAAACAATTTTATTTATTTTTTCATCTGGTTTTTGTTTTTGTTTTTCCAACACTTAGTTGTGTAGGTGGTGCTTGGGTTTGAACTTAGGTCCTCCCACATGCCAGGCAAAAGCTCTACTGCTGAGTCATGAATCACTGCTTCAGCCCCCAGAACTGATTTTTTTTTTTTTTTTTGGTATCAGGGATTGAACCCAGAGGTGCTTAACCACTGAACCACATCCACAATCCTTTTTTAATATATTTTATTTTTGAGACAGGGTCTTGCTAAGTTCCTTAGGGACTCACTAAGTTACTGAGGCTGGCTTTGAACTTGCGATCCTCTTGTCTCAGCCTCCCAAGTCACTGGGATATGGATGTGTGCCACCATGCCTGGCCCAGGAACTGATATTTTTCACAAGTGCCCCTGATGCTTCTGATCACTCACTATCACTTTAAGAACTAGCAGATACCACTGCATAATTTTAAAGGACAATTTAATGTGAATGACTTCAAATCCTCTTCTTAAAACCCTTGGGAAATGTTGGAGACCTGAAGACAACGATTCACTGCCCATGTCATCATGTCATCATTTAATTTGTCACCAAAATGAATGTGTGTTTAAGAAATGTGCAGAAAGAGCTCTAAAGTTAGGACCATAGGAATCTACAGCATCTCTCTCTGCTTTCTCAACTGTGTGAGCCTCCTACCCCGCCTTCTGTTCTCCCTCTTCCTTCAACACGTACCTGACTTCTTCTCTAACTTCTGCTGCAGTGTCCCCTGAGATCACAAACACATCATTCATGTCGTCAGTCAGCATGTTGCAGGCATAACCAATATTGATGGCAGTTTCTGTACAAAACACAGCTACCTCAGTTAAAACAGTACTTAATAACACAAGTATACTTTTTACAAAAGTTATTAGGTTGTAGCTGAATTTCTCACAGTCTACACACACTGTTAATGTTAACACACAATGGATGATAAAATACAGGTGACCCAGAAGGGAAATTCAGAGACCTGCCTTCCACAATCAAATTTACCACTCACTAAGCTCATGAAGAAGTGTCACTACCTATGAATCTTCAGCTTTTCATTTAGTTTTCAATAACAACTTTAGATTCTCAAATTAGAACTCATGAAGATATCCTGAGAGATTGCAACAGAGTGGCGCGTGCAAATGTTAAACTTTTGGCCATGAATCCCAAACACTGCCTTTAGAGAGCCAAATACGAAACATAGCTAATACAGTCAAATCGCAGAAAAAACCCACGAAATGTTCAGTAGAACGACAAAAATAACTCTTACAAAACTGTAATAGTTCTCCCACCCACCACATTGTTATTTTCCCATCAAATGAATAGAAATTTGGAATTTAACTATCTTACCAAAAAACCATGTTATGGTGGTGTCCCACCAAAAGCACCTGTGTTAATGAAGCAATGTTCAAAGGTAAGGTGACTGGATTGTGAGTCTGTGATCTAATCAACCCATCCTAGTTTGAATGACTGGGGGGTAACTATAGGAAGGTGGGGCACAGCTGGAGGAGGTGGGTCACTGAGGGTGTGCCCTGAGTGCGCATCTTCCCTGTGACTCCTTCTGTCCTGTCCTCCTTCTCTCTCTTTGCTTCCTGACCCTACCATGAGCTGAGCTGTTTTCCTCTGACTGGGTCCTTCCCCCATGAAGTGCTGCCTCACTACCCAGACAGTAGAGTCCTAAGTTGTTCTTCACAGGTATTTTGTTCCCAGCAATGAAAAACTGACCAAAAACAACCACTAGACCTGCCTTTCTAGAGAACTGAAGAATCACATGATATTGTGCAGTCCTTCCTCTATTTTATAGGAGTAGAATTTGGGATAGTTATGTAACTCCTACCATCTTCAATAGAGTCATTTGATTCTCATTCCATAGAATCACTAGATGCTACCTAATTCTACAAAATCATTGCTTTTGTCTTAAATCAAAGGCCACCATTAATAAAATCTCAGCATATAAAAACCAGAAATATCAAAGCCAACTAAAAATAGATTTGTAGATATTTTTAATAATCAACTAACTTACCCACAGATCAACATCACGCTTTGGGGAATTTATATCTAGTAATATACCAGAGGCCTTGACTCTGCTATATATTCTTTGTAATCAATAATTTGGATTTAAAAAAAAACAGAACTGATTCACCACACTGGTAAATCCAACAAGACTCTAAAAAGAATCTCACAAGTAGATAGAATCTTTAAAATAGGTGTGTGCCAGTTAACCAAATATTTTCAGATGATTGATGACCAAGTATAAAATCATTTTGACTATTTCTGTTAGCAAAAGATCCAAAATGTATTGACCCCCTTTTTCTTAGAAAAGCAATAATCTGAACATAATATATTAGCATTTTGTCATTCCTAAAACTAGGTCTACACTGTGCCAAGCTGTAGTGTTTCTTTAAATATTAAAATATTCCCATAAACAGTTGTTTCTCTGAGCCTCCTCAAAGCCTACCACACTCTGACCTCTCCCATAATGTCCCCCCAGCCTACCATCAAAAAACTCCAAAGTCTCGCTGCAGCACTGTGCTAATATCTGTCCCTTCTGGGACAGCACTCATATGAACCCATCATTAAATATATTTAACGCTATTGTTCCCTGTAGGTATAAGAGGCAATTGAACTGAAACTCTACTGATGCCACCAAATACTATGAAAGATAGTGTGTAGTTTTGTTTATTTCTACATAATAATTATTTAAATATATTGGCTCTCTTTTTTTGCATTTCAATTTTTTTTTCCTATGCGGAGGACTGGCCAGATATCTAATAATCAAGGATTCTGCTTAATTAAAAATTTACCATAGATTCTGTAATCAAGTGAAATGCAGTGGATGTAAGGGACCAGGGAATGGGCTGGTGGGTGGCATGGGGGTGTTATCCCAGGTAAGAATTGGGTTCAAGTTACATTGTCATTACATGGAATGTATGAATGTATAACAAGGAATCCTTCACTATGTAAGCTATGTGGCACTAATAAAAAAAATCACCATAAAATTCAACACCCCTTTCCAAACATCATCATTATCCACTTTCAAATTACCTTGTTTATCTCCTGTTAGAACCCAGATCTTAATATTAGCCAGTGATAAACTTGTAACTGTTTCAATAACACCTTCTTGTAATTTATCTTCAACAGCAGTGGCACCTAGTAGCTTCATTGAAGATAGAGAATAACTTCTGTTAACATATGCCAACAACAACTGTAACATCTATGGTCTTTGATCCCAGAACGTGGAGGTCAAGGAACACGAGTTGAAGACAGAAATTATGATATATTGATATCATAATATCAATATCTATATGTCTAAATATCAGATGCTGATGCAAAAGTGGATTGGGAAGGATCCCAGCAGAAGTTCTCAAACCAAACCAACTTAATGGCAGGGTTCCTGTAGTTAGCACTTACATGAGGGGGGCTGATGTGCTCAGATAACATGCTAGTGTGAATGGTCAGAAGCCATTTGGGCCTGTAATGACTTATTTTCCCAACTGCTTCCCTACTTTCAACAGTGGAGAGGTCCAAAGTAAAGCCCTTACCTCATAAGAAACTGACTGCAGAAAAGAGAGTCACTCTCCTGCATTAACAAACCACAGATGTCATAATGAAAAGTAAAACCCCTATGCAATTTTCATCCAAAGCTGCACAGGACATGCTCCCTAGCACCCACAAGTGACTGAGCTCCTTGACCACTGGGGCCTCAGGAAGAGTGGTTTGAGAATATACCACACTCTGAATAGGACAGATGTCATCAGAATCTCCTCCATCTGTTATGGTGTAGAGCTATAGCCTCATTTCACAGCAAATTTCCCTGCTTTAAGTGGGTCATAAAACAGGGAAAGAGGGAAAAAATAACATCAAGGACACACCAGAGACTGACAAATAATAAGGGGTAAATTATCTTCTGCTCTTGGGGAACTTCCAATTACATAAGCTATTGCTAATAGAAATAAACCTCTGGGCTCACTAGGGCCATCCATGACAAACTTAAAGCCAGCATAGAATACATGAGACAATGTTTGAAAGAGTAACATCTGCTGTGTGCAAGATGGTTTAGTCAATGGCTTATTCCTATGGTAGATCGCCAAACACGTGCTATCCTTTCTGTAAACATAAACCATCTCCTAAACTTATACCATCAAATCTCTTTCAATTTCTTCATACAGCCCAGATATTCGTTCATCCCTCTTATCGGTGGCAGCAATTGCATCTTCCAGCATCTTATGCCACTCTTTAAAGTACTTGTCATCCAGATCTCTGTAAGCAGTCGCCAAGGTTCGAAGGCCTTCCCCTGCAAATTCCTGCCAGAGAAGACACAGACTTAGGAACAGTGGGAAACAGTAACAGCAGCAGCAGCAGCGATGGGTAGGAAGTTTCACACTCCGATTCATTTTGTCCCAAGAGCACTACTTGGCCATCCTGACTCTCTTTATCCGCTCAGAAATGGGAGATGATGTTTATAGTGTGTTTTTTATTTCATGAAGTTAAAACTTTCAGAGGAGCCAGGGTTTCCCCTAAAGACAGATGCCTCGTGAGTGTTCTAGCTGAGAGATGATCAATGATGCCTATGACTTGAGACATTCATTTGAAGCAACATATACTGGTTTCCAACCTTTCTTTGCCTGAAGGAAGTACTGCTGGCCATGAGAGAGACCAAGCCTGTTTCAGGCCCTTGGCTGCCAGTGAAGAGGAAATGACCCTCAGAGGAACCATAACTCTCGTTACAAAGACAGGAGGCTCTCTAGAGGAACTTAACTGGATTCTCCTTCAAAATGTATCTATGCCTAAAATTGAATCCTGTTTTTGTATAAATAATAAATGAATACAAAGATGTATGGCAGTCTGGTAAAGAAATTGAATCATGTTACTTCAGGTTGTAATAATAACCTTTAAGGGGAAAGAGAAGAGAAAGTAAGAAAAGATGATATAAGAGGTTGCTTCTGGGTCACAGGACTAGAAGGGGGTGGGCTTACCTTTCATTCTAGACCCCCTCTATGAAACTTTTTAATTTTTGCTCTATTAAAATTTCATTACAATAATAATAAATTACTTGAAATTTTAAAGGTACCATCATCAAGTCAGGTTAGTTAAAAAATTATTTTTTAAACTATGTTCAATGAAGTTAGTATTTAATAATTAATCAAATTGATTAGGAAGCCATGCCGTTCCTATACCATCTCAGTTAATTGACAATTTCAAATTATACCTCCGGTACTTTATCCTTCCTACAGGAGGGAAAAACAGGAGACTGGTACTGCTAAGTGTCTCGAACAGCCACAATAGCTAGAAACATACAAGGACTGCTTTGGGGAAAAGCTAAAAACCTCCCACTTCGCCTCTGCCTCCAATGGTCATTTTATGGTCCTCTACAATGCAAGCCAAGCATTTTACAGCCATTTCTGCTCCTTTGAGCATTGCCACAAAGCATGTCTTCTCTATTGTGTTTTGGCATACGGTAGAGATAGAGGCACAAGTTAAATCATGACACACCCTTTTAAGGTAAATAAAAAGAAAGTCAGTACATACTCTGCCAATGTGGTTTCATCCAGAGAAACCATGAGAAAAATCGTCCAAATTTATCACATAGCACTTTGGATACTGCAATCACATTTTACAAGCTCTGCCTTCCAAGACCACCACCGGGTCTCCTTCTGATCTGAAAATCTAGTTACTGCCTTATAACGATCTTTTGTCTTCTTAATTCGCACAAAACACTTCTTTGCCTTTAACTTGCCACCCCACTGGGCATTACCAATGCCTTTCTCTCTGTTCTGTACAACAGTGAATCAACCCTAAGATGACATTACAAAAGAGGACAGATGATTTAAGTTATTTAATTAGTGCATGAAACACAATTCTAATCCTAAATGAGCATTTGAACAAAGTCTTTTCCTATCATTAAACAATTCAAAATCAATAATTAAATACAAATCTAAAAACCTCAGAATATAGAAGCCAAAATGAATAAAATGAATGAACCAAAGAGCAAGTCAAATTGATCCAGCCTAAATTTTTTTTCAATTTTGCATAGGAATATTAAAAAAAAATTACTCTCCCTATACTTCAGAATGAACAGCAAATATATGAAAATCCAGAGCCTTGGTGCTTTGAGTAATGACAAAACTCAGATAGCTACAATTCCAATGTTGTTTTCATAAAAAAAAAAATTAGAAAGGCCATGCCAGCCTTCTGGAAGAGATTAAAAGAAAATGAAGAACGCTCTATTGGAACGACAAAAACAATAGCTATGTTTGTAACCAATATTACTAAACCATCATTTTTTAAACTTAAACTCAGGCAGCATTTTTATATTTTATTTGTTTGTTTTATAAAGATTCAGGGAATGTTTTGTATAAAATATAGAGACCAACAAAGAATATGAAATGTCAATAATATTTTAAAAGGGGAAAAGAAAAACACAATGAGAAATGAGAGTTTTGACCAATCCCCCTCATTAAAGTTCATATGGGGTTAAACAGACAGTCAACTCTCAGGTTTAAACCACAGAATGTTCATATTAATTCATACACCCTTGCTCTTTCGGCAGGGTGGGAGCGGGGAGAGCAAAGGTCTAGACATCCTGAGTCTAGTGTCCTTTAGAACAAAAGGGACTATCATAATTTATACCTGAGTAAAAGAAACTTGGAAAAGAAAAGTAGGTTCCTGAGGCTCTTTTTCCCTCACCGTCTAAACACAACCCTGAACAATTCCCAGGGGTAATCATAAGAGATTTCATTTATAGAGACACATAGCAACTCAAGGAAAAGCAACTCTCCAGAGCTGTGGCAGTTAGAGCAGCATCCCTAGGTGGTCCTGAGCCCCCCTGAGCTTCGCCCTGGCAGGAGTCCAGGCGCCCACACTGTGTGGCTGCTGTGTCAATCCACCTGCAGTGAGGCTGACCGGACTCCCAGCAGGGCGGGGAGCAGATCCACGTGCCAGTTTCCAGACATTCGCTGGCACAGTTTCCTGTGGAACTGCTCTCCAGATGCTTTCTATTTCAGAAGTCAGATCATTTAGCTGATATTTTTTAAACAAAACCTAACCATAGGAGATGGAGATGGCAAAAGGGCCATTGTGCTAACATTAATGTGGAGTCACTTACACTGACATGGTCTGATGTCAAAGACAGAAGGTCCTCATTGGAAGGATGAAGTTTTTCGAAGAGAATAGTATCTGCTCCTTTGGAATAAAGCTTTATCTGTCCTGCTGGATTTCGAACTGAAAAGAAAAACAGTTTGGAAAAACAGATTAGAATCAACGAAATCCATCAAAACTAGACTATCTCAGGGCTCCAGCAGGGCAGTTTGGAAATGGACATAATGTAACCAGTAAAACATCCACTGCCTTCAGTTAGTCGCTTCCTAAGTCACTTGGCTTTATCCTGTTTTATTTATTAACTTAGAAACATTCCTTGGGCTGGAATCCTTCGATTTTCCAAACTCAGAAACAAGTGTTTTTATTCTGATGCATAGGACATTTCCATTTTCCTTGCCTACTGTTACTAAAGGGTGGAAACATTTAAATTACGTCTTCTGTATTGAGCAGAATTGAGAGCTCTATTTGAAAGCTCCTGGTGTGAAATTCAAGGCCTACTGTTCAAATCAGTATTATTGTTATGCCAAATCATCTCCATATGGAACTCCAGCCACTCAAGCCATGGTTTATGCATTAGTTCTTGGCCCTTGCTCACTTATTTCTTTACCCCCTTTGCTCCTTAGAAAAGCCCATTCGTTCTTAGTAGTTCATTCTTGGGTCAATCTTGGCAGTAAGCACACAGAAGGCTTTAAAAAAAAGACAAAATTTTCTCTCCTCTTCCCACTGGAATTCTGTTATAACAGGGCTGTGTTTTTTACCCACCCAAGTGTGGGAATGACAGCCCTTACCCAGCTCCTCACATCTCCAATTCCACCTCCATATTTTGTCAAACAAATGTTTCTTTCAAACCACAGAGCACTTGCCCCAACTTTGAAGACTTGGTCTCACAGTTTGACACACAGTAGGCACCTAATAATTATTTGCTGAATGTATAGTGAATGAAGGTCATGTTCGTGTATTTCTTCCCAGGAATTTCCTACAGTTGAGGACAAGTGCCTGGGTCCTGTGGTCTGATCACTATGGCCCTCACAGGCTTCCTCAATTGAATCAAAGATCATTATAGGTATTCCGCTTAATCATACCTTTTCTCTAAAAATAGAATGCTTCAAAACAGATAAATATAAACATCTATTACTATTAATTAAATGGGATACAAAATTTAGAGTTTTATTCACAAGAATATAACTACTAAAGTACAATAAGCTGCTTTCTCTTCTAGCTTTTAACTGTCCTTTGTCAACACTTAACTGATTCTGACTTGCACAGATCTAATGCACCCTGGAAACTTCTTAGTAATGGATCTTGTCTAGGGCTTGTCTTTTGTCCTAAGACCCTTGGTCAGCTTTCTTAGTTGAGTTCAGACTCATAAAGTTTTTCTTGTATTCCAGCTCTAATTGCCCACTGTTATGGTTTGGATCTGGTATGTTCCCCAAAGCCTCGTGTTTTAAAGGTTTGGTCTCCAATGCAGCAATGTTCAGAGGTGGAGCTTTGAGAAGTAATTGGGTAATGAGGGACCTGACCTCCTCAGTGGATTAATCCACTGGTAGCTAAATTGGAGGTGATAGGACCTGTAGGCTGTGGGGCATATTTGCAGGGAGTAGGTCTCGGGGGGCATACCCCAGAAGGGTCTTTAATGCCTCCCCATTGTTTGCCAGCTGCCGTGCCATGAGGTCAATAGCTTCGCTCTTCCATACCCTTCCACCATGAAGTTCTGCTTTTCCTCAGGCCCAAAGCAATGGACTTAGCCTACCATACACTGAGTCAAAACAAAGGCTTTTTCCTTTATGTTTCTATGTCAGGTATTTTGGTCATAGCAACAAAAAATTGATAGATATATCTACACTGAGAGATAAGACAGAAAATGAATATGCAATTCAGCTAACTGCTCAACTATGAAAATAATCCTAGGAAGAAATTTCTCTTGCTTTTCTTCCACAAAAATCTAATTTAATGATTTCCCTCACCTTTGTTCCCATCCATTAGCAGAGGCATAAAAGCAAAGATGTATATCTTTCATTTTCCAATATTATTTCTTGATGATTTTTTTTATAGTCCAGACTGGAACATCAGTTCTCAAACATTTTTATCTGAGCTCCTTTACACACTTAGCACTTAGTGAGGACTTCAAATGTTAATAGTCTTATAATACTAATCATTCTATCACTATAACAATAAATTGTAATAATAATAAAGCTAAGATGTACTAACATAGCTTTCTATAAAATATGATTGTATTTTTAAAAAATTCCCCAAATTACTTTGGAGAGTGGCCCTGCTATATATGATTACAGATCCCTTTCATGTCTGGTTTAATAAAAGACAGTTGAATTTTTCTATCTCCTATCTCCCATATGCTTCAGCATGTATTCTGTTGTGATATTATACATCATGTGGCTACAGTAAAATTCCACAATATATCCATGAGAAAAAGAATGAAGACGGCAAATAGTGGTGCTAATATGAAAATACTTTTGGCCTTGTGCATCCTCTGAAGAAAATCTCCAGGTTCCCTAAGATTCCCCTGATCACACATTGAGAACCACAACTCTAGTGTAATCACACACTGAATGTAATTTGTACAAGTCCTTTATCACCTCTATGATCAGTTTATTCATGCAAAAAAGGGTATTTAAACACTCTAGCCTCAAAGGTTCTTTCCAGCTACACAATTTTCTGATTCAATATTTTTCATACTTTAGATCTTCTCTCAACCTAGCATTTACTCTTTAAATTTGAGTTGTGCAAATCCAGTTTCATGGAATCCTGCTCAGGTTTACTCACTAAACATTTCTTTAGCAGCTCTGCAGGTTTTAAACCTCTTTTTATCCAAGGCTTCTGAATATTTCTTTCAAAACTCAATAAAATCTCAATAATTTCAGAAGTTAGCATTTTAAAAACAAATTAAAAAGAACATAAAAGTCTTAAAGGGTCAAAATAACAAGTGGCCAGAGCCTGGCAAAAGTCACAGTTTTTAAGTTATAAATCTTCTATTGCTTGTCCTTTAAATAATGGACAAGTCTCTGTTCTCCAGAGATATACACACAGTATATTTCTCCCCCCCCATTCTTTATACTCTTCATGGGCAAATGCATTCATGTCTGTGGCTCCAAGTTCATTAATAGGTTGACTGCTCTCAAATGGATATCTTCTGCCCAAAACTATCTTCAGCACTTCCTTCTGATCCATACATCCCAATACCAACTGAGCATCTCTCAAATGTGTCCAAACCCATCAACTCAAACTGTACACATTTACTTTACACCCATCATTAACTACTTCTCCTATGTCTGCAGCCTCAGTAACCAGCAGTTCCACCATCCATTCATCTTCTAAACCAGAAATCTGGACATCACTACTCATAGTTCCTTCCCACCTCTGCCACCAACAAATCCCATTGGAGCCATGAATTTCTCTCTGCCACCTTCACTCCTGCCTAGATTATCATATTAACTGAACTGGCTCCCTCATTCTATTCACTTCCTTCCAAATTCTTTTGTATGTTCCAGCAAGCATCATCTTCACGCTGCTTCTTAGAATCCTACGATAGCTCCCATCTTCCCTTAGATCAAGTTCAGACTCCTTCGCTTTCCCATCTATTTCCTACCCTGCTTCACCAGGCTCTGCTGAAAACAGCCACACGGAACATCGTTCAGGTTTTCACATTCTCCCTTAGAACACTGTAGGTACTCAATAAATATTCACTTAATTAAGATGAATTATACTTGAGCAAAATTCATTGAAAGCAGTAGCTATGCCTTTTTGACACAAAGGAAAGAGAAAAGTCAGAAATGATTTTTAGACAGAGGCAATAGCAGCTCTGTGAAGGGTGATGATGGATAATGCTACTTTGCCATATTGTAGCTGTCCAGACATCCACAGAGGAATGCCTGTCACGTGGCACTGTGGCTTATACTGAATGATCTTTATAAAGTTGAGTTGAGCAAGCTTTGTCTAAAGATCTTGTAAGGGTTTTTCGAGGAGGTACTATAATTTATTCTTTAATAATTATCTGCCAATCATTTCTATCAAATATCTTTTAATTTTACCTCTATATTTTCATTTACAGAATTAATACAAGGGGTACTAATATAATCAATTCTTTATTCTTTAACAAAATTCTGTAGAAATGGAATTTGTTTAAATCAGGGTTCTTGCCCCAGAAGGGAAGCACTGATGGTACTGAAACTATACATGGATAATTTGAAGAATGATAGGGCAAGGGAAGAAGGTAGAGGAATATGAGAAGATGGAAAAGTAAAAAAGAAGGAGGAGGAAGAAAAGGAGAAAGAGGCAGAATCTGCAACAGCAGCAGTAAAAGTGTGGGTCTTGCAACAGTGTTGCCCACACAGAGCCAGCCACATGACAGTCATGAGACTAGGATTCCTTCTTCCCTAGTTATCAAACAGACTTTTCCACCCTAGCGGAGTCCTTCTTACATTCCTCCTGACTAAAAAACCAAACAGAACCAAGAAAAAGCCTGCAAGCCTCCCCGTGCCCTCTGTGGTGGAGCATTACCTTTCTTCATATGGAATCCATTAAGGCAGACATCTGATGTGTGCGGTTAGGCTGAGATTTCTCCACAGCCTATAATGGTGACCAATGCTGAGGAAAAGCCGAAAGTATCCTTGTGTAGCAATCTTAGGTTTTTGTTAACGCTCTCAGAGCAAAGAGAAATCAAGTCTAAGCCAGACCAGCATCAACACCTCCCCTGAGGTTGTAAGTAACAGGTAGCTCCTGCTGACACTGACATTAAGCCAACACCTAGAGCAGAGTGTGCGGACGACGACTGCCCACATGCAGCCTGTGGTCATAAAAAGCAGAAATAAGTATCCTTATCCTTGGTTTTCACCTACTGAGAGAAATCTCTTAGGGCCAGTTTCCAATAAAGACTACCCCCGAACCCTAGCATTACATATATACACAGTTTCCACGGTAGAAATTGATTCAAAACACTGACCAGGATATTCATAAGTTACAAAGTATGGGGTTGAATTTTACTTAACAAATGTTTACAGAAGATCTTACTGAGTGCCAAGATGTGTGCTTGGCCCTGAGCTATCGGACTAAGTCACAGCACCTGCCCTCAGGTTGCCCAAGGCCACTGACTGGAGTAATGATGAGTGTCGTGGGACTGATCATATTGGCATTATGAACAAAATGCTCTGGGGAACACTGGCAGATGCAGTTATTTGGAAAATGGGAAAAGAGAAAACAGGTGACATTTAAATTTGACATTACCAGATGAAAAGGAGTTGTTTAAAAAGAGAAGTAGGGGAAAGGACTTCTAGACAGTGGTAATAGCATGAGCAAGGGAATAAAAGTATACAATGCATCCCGGAAATGGTGAGGTCTAGTGAGGCTATATCGCAAAGTTTGGAAAGTAGAAGAAAAGTAAGTAATATGCTATTGCAAATAATCTACGTGTCACACTAAGGACTCGATCCTTTATATTCTGGGAAGTCATCAATTTTTTTTAAGTATGTGGTAGCAAAATCAGGATTATGTTTTAGAAAGAGTTCCCTGATGTCAGTTCACAGAATAATTTTAAGGGGTACAGTTTGGAAGATACTGCAGTAATACAAGCGAGTAGTGACAAGACCCTTTACTAAGGCAGTTGTATTAGAAATCAAGAGAAAAAAGACTTTTGTAATAAAAAGTAGCTTATGAGGCTATTTTTTGAAATATGCCTTTGTGGAGGAAGGATTTAGAAACAGGTGGACAAGAAGATTCTAGGGATGTGCTGAATTGAGAGAATAGATGAGGAGGAAGCAGTTTTAAGAAATGTCTTAAATGTGCAGGAAAAATAATGAATAATGTATGAGGATACATTAGTCTAAGGCCAGTGGTCCTCAAACTGTGGTCTCCTGACCAGCAGCACAAGCATCACCGGGAAGCTTGCTGGAAATGCAAATTTCAACCCACTGAATCAGAGCATAGGGGCTGGAGCCCAGCATCCTATTTTAACAGGCTTTCTAGTGATTCTGATAGGAGCTGGAGTTTGAGAACCATTGTCCTAGGGGCATAAAAAAACATGGAGGTGTCAAAAGCAAGTGAATTACAATAGAGGATGAGACTAGAATTTAAAGAGGATAAACCTGGGTTCAAATATTTGCTATGTATCTGACCAGGTATGTGGCAAACTATGTGACCACGGTTTGACAATCTTGGGCAAATTACTTAAAATCTTTTGAGTTCAATTTCCTGCATCCTAAATGAGAGCAATGCAGTATTGCAATGATTCAATAAAAGAATTCATTATAAAGTGTTTAGTTCACTGACATGCTTTTAGTAAAAAGGTAACTGTTAATTTTAATTCAGATAATAGAGAGAACAATATTTATGAGAAAGTTCCATATATGATATAAAATTTTATGTAACCATAGTATAATCCACTGATAGCATCCAGGATAAGGCTGAAAATACATGTTTGGACCTCAGAGGGAGATGGAAGCTGAAGAACTATATGTGAATATGACCAATAGCTGCTGCCATGTGAGTGGTCAAGACCATCCTAGAAGAACACAGGAAGTAAGAAGAGAAAAGGACACCAATACTAATAATGGGATGAAAGGCAGTAGTTAGCAAAAGAGTTTGAAAAATAAAACACTGTACTGGAGGAGAATCAAGAGCCAGATAGGTCAGAGAATCCAAAAGAGGAGTGTCAAGAGAAGGTCAGATTAGGGTACAGTATGCGTGAAGCCCTGGGTTCATCCCCAGTACCACAAATATACGGGGGGTGGGAGAAAGACAATATCAAACATTACCAAGTTTATTTTAAAAACTGATGGGCAGTTTTGAGGTGATGAAATTTCTGAAAATGCATTCCTTCTTGTGGTGGAAACAGAAATCTCACCCTGATGAGCTAAAAAGAGTAAGAAAGGTTAAGAGGAAACTGACCTTGAGGAATTCATCTGTAACAGAAAAATGGACTGGCAAACTGAGCACACATCACAAAATGAACAGTACCTTTAAGGAAACAGGATAACGACAGAGTTGTGGGCTGAAAGAAGAAACCAATGTGAAGGATAAATCAAAGGCACAAGCAAGAAGGGAGCAAGCAGGACTAGCAAATGGCACTAGGCAGAATCTTCAGGCTCAAAAAGGAAGAGAGCAATTTTTCTGTGGTCAGGAAAGAGAATAAGTAAAGATATCTCTTGGAGATGAAGTGGGTGTGGGTAAAACAGAATGCTGATAGAATACAGCTTTAAGGGCATCAAAAGAGCACTGAAGGTTAGCACTGAGTTAGGAAAGCCTGGATGTGTTGTGGTGCTAAGTATAATATTAGCTGATCACCTCCAACAATGGGGTGAACAGAGAGAACAAATGATGTGAGGGGCCTCTGCTTTCGTTCACAGCAGCTATTATATGCCAAGCAATTCCGAAACTCGTCCTGAGCCAGTATTATGAAGTGATGAAATGAATGGACTCTATAGTCAGACTGTCTGGATATGAGGGCAAGTTATTCTCTCTCTCCATGTCTAGTTTCATTATCTGTAAAATAGGCGTAAAATAATGGTATGTACCTTATTAAGTTAACTGAATTAACTCAGTTAATTCAGGTAGACTACTCAGATCAATTCTGGGCAACCGTAAGCTCTTATGAAATGTTAAATGTCAGTCATACATTACTACAGTTTTGAGGCTAAGTTGAGGGTTATAGGAATTAATTTACAAAAATACCATAATACTTAGCACATAGCCAAGAGTGAAATAATCCTTGAAAAGCATCAATACCATAGTACCATCAATAGATCAAAAAAAAAAATCTGTTACCAACCATACCTATAACAGACATTCTTTTTCTGATATTGTTGAAATCCAAAAAGGCAAGTAATTGGTAAGTGACAAGTGTTCCCAGTTCTTCTATTGTTATTGTCTCTGGGGTCCGAGACTTAAAAATGAACCCAAAATTTCTAGCAGCAGTTACGAGAGCCCCTTCATCAGGTGATTGGACTTGGTAAATCAGTTGTCCTAAAAGAGAAACAAATGAATCAATACTGAGAATAATAGCTAACATTCATAAAATTCCAATGCCCACTCATTCTTTAATACCCAAATCAGATGTCAGCGCTGGAAATCCTTCCTATCCTTAGCCGTTTCTACTCGACAACAGACTGAACCTAGTGTTTCTTCTCTGGGATAGCACAGGACTCCATGCATGCTCGCAAAATACCCATTTGAGTCTGCTCTCAACTGTGCCGATAGTTTCTTAGGTCAGAGACAACCTTTTCGTATTTTTAGTGACTGGAGATGAACAAGAATGTTTCACAAACTAAAACACTTTAATATGTACTAATCACATAATCCTCAGAGCAAGCCTTTGAGGTAAATATTATTTAAATTATCATTTCCATTTTATACTGGTGGCACCTACAGCTGAAAGAGACTCTGTGATTCAAACCAGGATGCTAATATTTGTTACTTGATATTGTGTGTTAGAGTAAGGGTAAGAAGGGGGAGGATAGAAAAAGAAATGAAATAAGGGGGAAAATGTTAATGCTTTTAAAAATAGTATGTATAAGTCCTTTTATCAAAAATTATATGATGGTTATAAAAATGAAATAGAAAAAATATAATTAACTGAGTTAATTCCATGTATACAGATTTATAGTGATATTCAAGATAAATAAAGGCAGTAGGTTAATATTAATATACATACTCTGATTCCTTTTTGCTAAAAGCAAAAAATCCCTGCTCATAAGCGTATATTATTGATACATATGTATGAGTCACTGGAAAGATTGAAATGATATATACCAAATGTTACCCATTACCTCTGTAGGGATGAAATGGGAGGAGTTCAGGAAAGATGATTAGTTTTGCCTTTATAAATCTTTGATTTATATTGTTTCACTTGATAAAATAGGTATGAACTAATATTTGAAATTTTTTTAAAGTGTGTGAGAGACAGAGAAACAGAGAGAATCAATTTTTGTTGAGTTTTTCACATGGCCTTCATTGCTCCAACACTTAGTTGTGTACATGGGTGCTGGGGTCTGAACCCGTGTACTTGCGCATGCCAGGCAAGCGCCATAACCACCGAGCCACCACTCCAGCCCCTTGAAATTTTTTAAAAAAGGAAAAGACTTAAAGCAATTACTATTCTACCTATGCAATGATATAACTTCCACTCCTGACAACCTGACAAACTGGGTTCCAGAAAAACCTCTTTTGTTACAACAATAAAAACATTTAATATTTTGAACATATCTATGAACTAGAAACCAAGAACTGCTTAGGTCAGAGACTTAGAAAAAAAACACAGATGGGATTAAAAAAATACTATAGCCAGCTTCTGCTTTGAAGGCATTTTCCAAACCAGTAGAACTGAGAACTTTTTTTTTACTTTTTCTTTTTGGTGTACTTGGGATTGAACCAACAACCTTGTGCATGATAGGCAATCACTCTGATATTGACATATCTCCAGTCCTTTTTAAAATTTTATTTTGAGACAGGGTCTTGCTAAATTGCCCAGACTGGCCTCAAATTTACAGTCTTCTGCCTTAGCTTCCTAAGTAGCTAGGATTACAGGCATTCACCACCACATAGTCTCCCTGCATAGGAAGAATCTGATCATTGGTTTTCAATCTCTCAAAATCTGGATTAGAAAAAGTATAACCAGGGCCTTCCAAAGGTAAGAAATGACTTTGTAAAACTGAGTCCCTAAAGATGACTCTCTCGGTATAAGGGTGAATTAGAAATTTGTGTCTCTTTGAAGAGGAGTTACAATGAAAATTGCCTATCTAGAACCCTGATTATAAGCAGAAGCAGGAAAAATCTGTGCAAAGAATTTACGATCAAAGACCAACTCTTATGTATATTTGCATCCTGAATTCATAATATCTGGGTGGCCTTAAAAAAATCACGTTGAAAATTTAGCTTGAGATGTTCCTGCAGTAGAACACTGATTGAGGCAAATTTAATTCCTTCTTGGAAGAACCAATTGGACCCAAGGAATTTCTACAAATAAAGTTCCAAGAAAAAGTATCAGTTCATAGTAAAGAGTCATCAAAATGACTATAAGCAAGACACAATGAGAACCATTAGAAAAAACAGAGTAAGATCTTAAAAAAGCTTAGCTATTGGACTATTGAAAATAACTCATACAGTGTATTTTATAGATCTCAAGAAATAAAATAGAGTCATGAAATTAGGCAAATTTTAAAAAGAACCAAAGACCTAGTAGAAAGAATTAGTGGACTGGGGAAAAAACAGAAAAAAACTCCAGAATATATTGCAGAGAAATAAAGATATAGCAAATAAGAGAATAGTTTAAAAACAAAGAGGATTGTATGGAAATATTTAACACTGAAGATCCAATATGACAGAGAAAATGGGTCAGAGGCAATATTTGAAGAAATATTTGAATATACAAATATACTGCAGAAATGATGAAAGATGACATTCAAGATAGATTCAAGAATCTCAATGAATCTCAAGCAATATAATTTTTAAAAAATCATAGCTATAATGTGAAACATGAAAGAGGAAATGTTCAAGTAGCCAGGGAGAAAAGACTGGTTCCCTTTAGGCCACATTCAGACTGGCAGCTCACTAGTGATTAACAGAAACAGCAGCCAGAAAATAGTGAGGTTTCTTCAGTATTCTGAGACAAACTTGTCACCAAAACTTCTCATGTAATAAAAATATCATTCAAGAGTAAAGAAAAAAGTACAGTTATTTCAAAAAAATTTTGAGCATTTATTACCAGTAGGTAAGACCATACAAAAGTAAACTTTAACTCAACTGATTAAGGATAGCACAAGCATTTAAGAACATGGAAATTAATAAATACATGAATGAAACAACCATTTACTATAAAAACAGCAAAACAAAATACCTCTGTGGAGTTTAAAAAGAGTTAAAATACATGACAAGGACACATAAAAGTGTGTTATATAAGTCAGGACAGGGTTGATGAGTATTAGAGGATACTTGTCTTGTTCAAAAGAAGACTTACTCTTTTATAAATTAATTATACTACAATTTCTAGGTTAACCACTGAAAGAATACAAATGGGAGTATATTATTTCTAAGATAGCAGAAGAAAAAAATGGACTGAGTCTATAAGAAGTCATAAAGAGAAGAGACTGTGAGACAAAATATGAGACAAATAAAAAGAGGGCAGAAAGAAATGTAAATATGTAAATAATTACATATTAAATATTTAAAATTTAAATATATCAACAATAAATATAGGCAAATGGATTAAATATTTCATTTAACCTTTGGGGGAGAAGGCATGGAAGGGTAGAAAAGCCAAACAAAACAAATACTAATAAAGGGGAAACATCTATAACTATACTAATATCAGATAAAATAAACTTTAAGGCGAAAAGTATTAACTGAGATAAAGAGGATGAGTATATATTGATAAAGATCTGAATATAATGGAAATATGTCTAAATGGTATCTAACTGCTAACATGAATTTAAAACAAACATTGATAAAACGGCAAATACAAATATAAAAATGCACTGTTACACTTGATGATTTTAACATCTTCTCATGAATTGAGAAGTCAAGTGGCCAAAATAATATATACATAACTAAACTGAATAATGTAATTAACAAATAATATCTACTGGATATATTTAGAACACAGTACCCAATTACTATAGAACACACATTCATTCCAAGCACACATTAAAAATTTATGGACAAAATATTACATGGAGGAGAGACAGCCTCTTCAACAAATGGTGCTGGACAAACTGGATAGCCACTTGCAGAAAGTTGAAATTAGACCCATATCTTTCTCCTTGCACAAGAATCAAATCAAAATGGATCGAGGATCTAGGAATTAAACCAGCTACCTTGCAACTGATGAAAGACAAATTAGGTCCAACACTTCATCATTTGGGAGTAGCAAAGACTTTCTCAACATGTCTCCTAAAGTGAAGGAAGTAAAGTCAAAAATCAGTGAATGGGAT